>VUQS01045934.1:13584-31472 GCA_015108495.1 Heterochromis multidens
TTTTTATTGACACCAGTGTCATTATTAATTCTGCTAATAATGGATCAACTGAAGGGCCACCTGCAAGTGACTCGGGTGTTCAAAACAATACTCATAAAATAAAATATGCTATTAAAGACACCTTAAAAATAATATAAAAATACATTTATAACTTGTGGTAGAAATTGTTTTTGTTTACATTTGCATTAAGTCCTTTTTTATTTACTACGTTGTTTAATTAAATATTTGTTACATGTATATATTTCTGTATTATTTCCCTTGTGCATTTGTCATCATATTTATACCATTCACCATACAAATTTGTTTCTGTATGTTCTTTTCACATTTCTGTTATTATGCAAATAATGTGTAATGACATCTATTGATTATTGGTTGGTCAACACTGGGATCATGACTATAAATGGTGACTTCTAGTTAATTGAGTGCTAGAGGCATTTAGCTAATGTACCTGCAAATAATACTGTCAAGCAATATATAAATTAAAAATAAATTAATCTACCAAAAATGTGAATTTACATGGGAAAATTAATATGATTAATTATTATATTATATTAATTAATAGTTGAAATTAAAATAAAGATAAAAACAGAAATCACATTAAATAATTCAGGTCACATTTAATACTTTTTTAATAAATAATTTTGGTGCATTTAGTGGCATACTCAAGCTGGGATAGGCTCCAGCCCCCCCGCGACCCTGAATAGGATAAGCGGAAGAGAATGGGTGGGTGGGTGGATAGTGGCATACTCAATTCATTTACTTTTTCATTTAGCAGTTCTTCATTTCTTTCTTCATTTGGCAGTTTTGATCCTCCATATTTGATGCAGATTGACTGAACAGTTTGGAAGCAGTGCTTGATTTCATCTCTTAAATTTGGTCAGTCAAGAGGTACTCACATTTTATACGCTTACTATGTAAAAATAATTATTCTTAACCATCTGTATCATAATGTAACTTAAAATTGTGCAAAAAAACCCAAAACAAAACAAAAAACTGTGGTACACTGAACACTGGGGTTAGTCTACCAGTTATAATGTGCTGAGTACCAGCTTATAAATATACTCACTAACCATAATCTGTCTTCTCGTGATCAGCGTATTTGAAGGCTTTTTGCAGCTCCTCCGCCTGGCTCCACAAACTGAAGCCCTTTAGCACCTCAGCAGCACAGTCCCATTGCTGTTGGTTGCAGTGCTGCGCTATCACTTGTTTCTTGATGTCCTTGAGCTCCTCATAGGTGAAGTACTGCATAAGCATAGGCTGAAACACCTGCAACGAATCTCCTCAGTTTACAGCTTGCAACAGTTCAATTCACTGGGACATAAACAGACACGTTTTTAGAATAACTTTCAGTGTACTTTATGTTTTTACCTTTGTTGTGAACATAATTTAGTCTTACCCATTATGTGGGACATCAGTTACTTAAAACATGTTTATATTAAAAAAAAAAAAAACAAATAGAAATTTGAGCATCTTATACCTCTTCTTCCTCCTTCATGTGGGGCAGAAAGTCCTGTGTGAAAGCTTCTAGTCTCTCCTTCAGCTGCTTGGCATAGTTAAGCTGCTCATATTCACTCTAAAAACACACAGCAATGATTAATTCATGGTCTGTGTCCTGAATCACCCTCTTACTCAATCACTACTCTCAACATTGAAGTAAATTCTGATTTTGCATCATTAACAGCTGAGTTATGCAACAGTTATTTTTGCATCTATAAAATCTGGCATATTGCAAAGTTAACAGTAAGCAATGTACATTAAACTATGATTTTCTTTTCAAAGAGAATTTTTAAGGTCATTACTACAGGAGTTAATTTACATCAGCTGGATTATTAGACCTGTAATTAACTTTCTCAGGCCAAATATTCTGAACTGTTTTTTAACACAAATGTGGGGAATTCATTATAATCCAAATATTTAGGACAGTATTGTTTTTCCCAGGAGACACATTTTCCTTGGGACAGAAAGCAAAGGGAAAAAAAAAAAAAGTTCCTTTCTGTTTTACAAACTGGCAGCGGAAGTTGAGATTTACACAATTGCATCATTCTGGAAAGCCCTTTATTTTTATCTTTTTTTAGGGTTGCCAATGGCTTGAGACACAACAATAACTCTTGTCTCCCGATAACCAGATCACAAAAACAGCCCTCTCTCTGTTCCAAGTAGTTCAACCTACTAACTTCTGCATTCATCCTTTTTCTTATTTTAAATCTTAAGTTGTAACTCCAGAGAACTGTGACAAAACTGGATATAATGAATTATTCTATTACTCCACATTTAAACAAAGTGTAGTATAATTAACATGCAGCTTTCTCCTGGCTCAATGGCCTTTGGGGACTGACTGCACATGTAACATAAAAATAATTCTCATTTATTACAATGCTGGTGATTTTGCTTTGGAAGTGGCTAAAACCTCTTTGAAGAGGTGCCATAAATTGCATGTGTACACGAAAAATAACTGATGTTATTGCATGTACTGTAATCTTTGTGTTGTTGACATCATACTTATTCTAACAACTGAGTGGTACCCAACAATTGAGCACTGTGCTTCAGCTGACCTTTGCAGACCTTCTGTATGTTTTTTTTCTCTTACCTAAAGCCAATATTTTTGTGATGAGCTACTTTTAAAGTTACATCAAGTGTAATATAGGATCACAGCACGACAATGAAATATTTATTTTAAAATACCAATGCATATTTACCTTAATGCTATGCAGCCCTTTCTCAAAGAGGGACAACATCTCTGAAAGTTTGTTGTCAGAGTGCACATTGTACACTGTGCAGCAGCGCTGCTGCAACAACCCGATAATGTACTCGTTCTCAATTTGCTCGTGCATCTTGAACTCCTTAAAGGTGGCGCACAAGGACTGAAGAAATGAGCGGAAATCACTGTTGTTGGAGAAGTTGGTTTTGGACAGCTGTGGGACACAATAAATTTGAGTTAATTACTACTATGCTAAAACATCACATAAGATCCATGTCATCTATTTCAGCGTTTCTGTTGGCAGGATTATAGACAGTAACTGATATTTGTATGTCACAAAGCGGCTGTTTGCCAGAGAGTGTAAAACCAGCAGTGCTGCAACCGAGATGGAGTTACTGAAGCACGCCCTTCGTGCTTTAGCTGGTGCAGCTAAATGAGCTTACCTGGCTTGTCTTGTTAAGACACTTCCTATTATTATATGCACCACCCTTTGTGGGAACATTAAAAACTCCGATGTGGCCCTTAAAGCACATTACATAAGTTAGTTAAGGTAGCAAACAGAAAACAAGCGTTTAGCTGCGGAGAGGAGTGGCTATAAAAACTTTATTAGGAGCAACCGGAGAGGGCTTACACTGCTGGAAACGTGATTACCACCATGTAACGCTGACCACAGATCTACCAAAAGGTCTCAGTGTAGTCGTGAGACAGTCATCCGACAGTTCATCTCCTTCGACTGACTCAATCCTCACTGCTACAAGCTAGCTAGCACGCTAGCAGGCGTTCGCTTCCCCCCTCGGCCACAAACTACCAAAAATGTCTTCGTAAAAACGCAAAATGAAGGAACGACAGGTATTCGTACACACCTTTTCGCAGTACAGGCCCACCAGCTGCTTCATTCGCCAGTGTGGGCCAGTAAAAACATCCACCTCATCCGGAAAGGGAGCCATCTTCACTGGACCTCACTGCGTCATCTGCTCACAGTCTGCGATACAATCAAACAAGGAGGCGTGAGCGAGCCTCCCGCGTGACCGCGGCTGGTAAATGCACACTTTGTTTTTAGAGGTTCGGTGTTTAAAATGCGATCATATCAATTTTACCGGAATTCAAGGGTTATACATATGATTTCAGTTCAGTAAATGTGTTTAGGAATTAATTTACAAAAATTAATAAAAACAGCATTTTACACTGTTATATTTATATATAAGTGAGTTGAATTTTGTTGAACCAAAGCAGCCAAACTCCAAAATAAATAAATAAATACAGTCTGCTGTAGATGGGATTTTAATTTGGAGACAAGTTTTACGCAGCATTTTGGAAGAACCTACAGAAGGATGGAGGACCAAAAGTGCCAAAAATTAAGCCGTAAATAAATTAATCAATAAATTAATTAATGTTACTAAATGTCATCAAAATAATATCAAAAAGGGGAAATTTATTCATTAAATGTCGCATACAGTACTGCGCAAAAGTCACCCCTGACTGACCAGTGATGAACCAGTGTTGTGTCTACAAATAATCTTTAGGCACTTAGTTACTAGCAGCTTGTTGCCAAAACACATCATTTGTTCCCATTTCTTAAGTTGATTATACAAAAAATGCCAAAGATCACACAGTTCGACAGACATAAAATATTATTCCTAAAAATGTTATTAGCTGAAAATATGGCATAAAACTTAGCAGTGTGTCCTTAAACAATCTGAGACAAAAAATCCAGCAAAGACCTGACACAGGACCTGAGAGATGCATCTGGCCCTTCAGCTGATCCATCTACTGTTCGCTGAAGCCTCATCAGAAACGGCCTCAGTGGAAGGATCGCTGTCACGAAGCCATTCTTAAGGGTAGGAAAAGGGGAGAAAAGACTGAGGTACGCCAAATTACAAAGAACTGGACTGAAAATCAGTGGCCACAGGTCTGATGGAGTGATGAATCCAAATTTGACATTTCTGGTTCAAATCATCAATATGTACAGAGGAGGTCAGGAGAGGTACAACAGTGAGTGGTTACAGACATCTGTAAAACATGGTGGAGGCTCTGTCATGGTTTGGGGCTGCATTTCAGCCAGTGGTGTTGGGGGTCTTGTCGAAATTGATGGAATTATGAACACAGAAAAGTACCATCAGATTTGGCATCCACCATCATTGCTGCAGGAGAACTAAACTAATGTTTATCATCACCGGATTGTATGAATTAATGTAACTTATAGTTGAAGTATATCAGTAGAATTCAACTGAAGGGGCACAGTGACTTTACTGGGTGCTGACGTTGCATTTAACAATAACTGAATAAAAAAAATAGAACATTTTATGAATGAATAAATAGGCAGTTAAAGAAGATAAACAAATAGAGAAACAGCTTTTATATAATAAATATTATTTATAATACATAATTTAAATCATGACTACATTTGTTGTTATATTATTTTTGAGGCATTTTTTGGCCTATGCATTTGTTTAGTTTTGACCAAGGACTCTTTTATAGTCTCTGGTTTTGGCTGTTACGGTCCTCCATACCCCATTATTACGACAACAGTGTGTTACTAAGTGAAGTGAAGCTCTGTGCTTTAGATAAAAAATACGAAAACGCTTGCTGAAAGAAGATAAACTCATTTTAACTTAATTAATTTACCAACCGTCCCACGGTCTCCACACTCCGCGGTTGGTTTGCCGTTGCTATGGAAAATGTCCACAGCAACGGTGTCATTTAGGGCGGAGACTGGGCGCGTCATTCACAGTGAAAGATGATGGACAGTTATTTAAACCAATTCATGTTCGCGCTTTGTACAGCTGACCAATGAAAACGCACAAAAATGTAGCTGTAGTTAGATAGAGAGCGCGAGCACAGTAGCGAGTAGGTGAACCTCCATGAGAAAGGCAGCGAGAAAAGACTAATGGTAAGGCACCTACTGACGTGCATGGCTACACAGCGAGCCGCCGTTATTATATTAGCCGGTTTTGTGCACTCACAGGGCAGGTATCTTATGTAGCTTGGTCTTCCATCTTCTGTTAGCGTCTAGGTAACGGTAACGCTAGCTGTTTTGCTACCAGTTGTGTTGTGTGTTGCATCTCAGTCCGTCTCATTTTCTGTCTGACAGCAGTCTACGATGGAGCTGACCTTAAATTTACTGGATGACGCACAGTTCGGGTTACTGAGGCTAGCAATAGTGGATAAAATGTTTGTCTTTTGTAAAACTGCTGTCACTGAACTCTTGGTTAAAGTCTAATTACACTGAGCAGTAGCATTAGCGTGTTCTTGATGCCTTTGCAGTTCCAGCATGTGGAGCCAGTCATTCCAATAACATGGACAAGTACGAAAAGGTCAAGAAAATTGGGGAAGGCTCGTTTGGAAAGGCCATCCTGGTCAAATCCAAAGATGATGGACACCAATATGTCATCAAGGAGATTGGCATATCTGGAGTGAGCTTCTGTCATATATTACACAAGCTTAACATGTTGTTTTCCATGTGAGCTCCCCCTTACCACCCTCCTCTTCATTACTTTGACAGATGTCCAGTAAAGAGAGGCAGGAATCTCGGAAGGAAGTTGCTGTTCTTGCCAACATGAGTCATCCAAACATCGTCCAGTATAAGGAATCTTTTGAAGGTATTAATGCTGTCCAAGTAGCTCAGCTGTTCATATGAAGAAAATATTATGAGATGTGCAATTTATTTTCTTTTTCAGAGGGTGGCTGTCTGTATATTGTGATGGATTACTGCGAGGGTGGAGACCTATTCAAAAAGATCAACTCTCAGAAAGGAGTACTGTTCTCAGAAGAGCAAGTAAGCCAATGACTATTTGAGGCAATCACTATACAACCAGTATTCAAATTTGGATTAAACTGATCAGAATAAGTATGGTTTACTGTAGTCTCCCTTTTTGAGATCCTAGATTGGTTTGTGCAGATCTGCCTGGCACTGAAACATGTACACGATCGAAAAATCCTCCACAGGGACATCAAATCACAGGTAATGCATCATACATCACAAGATCTCCCTTTGAGTGATAAGTTGTTTGTTTGCATGTATTGTTTTATTTACATGTCTTCTCATAATGCCTGTGTAGAACATATTTTTGACAAAAGATGGAACAGTTCAGCTTGGAGACTTTGGAATCGCGAGGGTGCTGAACAGGTATGTACAGTGTTGTCTGAGTAGCCCTGCAGAGGTTCATAAAGCACAGATTTCGGACTAAAAGTTAAAGAAAACTTTGCATATCTGTTTTATTAGACATGCTGTTTGTAATACATTTAATAAGCATCATTGCAGTTTGCTTATTTAAATTTGCATTATCTGACTTAATTATATTTTATTTCTTAGTATTTTTAATTTAAATTCATACTTATTTAACTTTATTTATTTTAATTTCCAGTTAGTTTTTGCCTTTTTAAAACATTTGTTTTGTCATATTGTATTTTAGTGTATTGAGCTATGCACTGCTTATTTTTTAGATATTTTGTTATAGGTTGTCTTTAACTTATTTTTTAACTGCTGTTACACAGACATATCCTCTGGGATAAATAATCTGATTTTAAAATGTATTATATGTATATATTTATACGTATTCTGAGGGTCTCAGTTAAATTTATTATTGATGATTTTTCTCTTATTTTTAGGGCTGTTTTTGTTGTTTTTGTTTTTCATATTTATGCAGATTTTCAATCACAAAAAATGTATACCTGCAGGTTTATCTATTAATATAAGTTTTTTGAAGAAGTTATTTAAAGGCAGTTTAATACTATGATCTTAAACCATATTTAATTACCAAATATGTGAACATTTTTGAGGTACATTTATGGTTGTCCACATATAAAGTCTCTTGAAATGACTACCTACTTGTGATATATACAGTATTAAAACTATGTTCAGGACTTTCAGGGGCACCTGGGTAATTTGATTGGCTGTAAGATTGTAGCCATTTCCTATATTAGAAGTCTTCTCTTTTGTCATTAACCATTTACTGAGTCTACTACTGAAATGTTGCAACTAAATGTATTGTTGCACATTAGACAGTGCTTGTTTGAAATACTGAAGCTTCTATATATTTTTTTTTCTCTTTTTCAGCACTGTAGAACTGGCAAGAACATGCATAGGAACACCGTATTACTTGTCACCAGAGATCTGTGAAAACAAACCATACAACAACAAAAGGTACTTGGAGCTCTGGAATACCGCAGGTTTAGTGTTTAGGTGTCAAGTAAATTCAATAGTAATCAATGGGACAAGCTCTCTCCCCACTGAAATGTGAGTGGTGCAGGTTTAGGTGGTGGCTACAGGGTGATGTAAAGGTATCATGTCACCTCTTTATTGAGTAAACTTGCCTGTTTACATCTACAGCAGGAAGTTAGTATTGATTTTTCTTCTTAACTATTTTAAGTATATGTGCAATCAAACCCACTTTAGTAACAATGAATTAATTAAATTTAGCACAATTTAAATGATTTGGAGTTTTCTTGTCAATGAAGTCCTGTTTTCCATTCAGTTTATATAACGAAAGTAAAGGGTGTGCAAGTAACTGTTGATACTTTATCGAATGAATGATAAACTTACCCCAGAACCTATCCCTGCCCATCCATTTGTATGCTCTCTCCTCTCATTTTCCTTGCTTTCCCTCCTTCTGCAGTGATATTTGGGCCCTAGGGTGTGTCCTATATGAAATGTGCACTCTTAAGCATGCAGTAAGTATTCTGTGTGAACTGATTACTAATTAATGTACACTATTTTCTTATATTATCTCATGCAGCATTGCAGTGCTCTCTCACATACTAATTTTGATCCCTTCCCTGTATATACTATATGTGTAATGTTTGGAAAACTAAGTTTCAGTATATGAATTCCTAATTAAATCTGTAATCCAGTACAGCCTCTGCCATCTTAAGAATCCCTATATAGTATAATTATCTGCAGTAATTTTTACGCAGTGGTTACAGCTATGTGTGCCTTTGCATTTCTTTCTTCTCAGTTTGAGGCCGGCAACATGAAGAACTTGGTTCTGAAGATAATCCGCGGGTCATACCCTCCTGTGTCTGGTCACTACTCCCAAGAACTGCGATCTCTCCTGGCACAGCTGTTTAAACGCAACCCTCGAGAGCGTCCCTCAGTCAACAGCATACTGGACAAACCTTTCCTCTCCTGTAGGATAGAGAAGTTTCTCACACCACAGGTAGAATACTCAGTTGATTGTCTGATGCTGTTTTAATTTGCAAAAAGTAGACTGTTCATCAAATTTATTATTCATTTCAGATCATTGCTCAGGAATTCCGCCATACTTTTCTTCACAAGCAGCCTAAAGTGGGTGTGGCACAGGTGCCAGCAGGTGAGCAAACTCTTCGTGAAGAAGACTACAAAGGGTTTGTCTGCTACAGCTCTTTTGTAGAATCTACAACTAGTAGTCACCAAATTGGGCACATATTAATAAAGTTATGGTGGACCATGACTGCCTAAATCAAAATGCATAATTGAAGGATGCTGGATTTGCATTAGTGCTGCAAAAGTGTAGTCATTTCTTTTTGTTTTTATTGTAAGCCTGTGTAATAACAAGACACTCTTTGATTTTTGTATATTGGCTGACAAAAATACTGATTTATTTATTTATTTATTTTTCTCTAACTTACTTCTGCATGTCCCATAATACCAGCCTCAGCCCAGAAGATCACAAAACCAGCTGCCAAATATGGAGTGCCTTTAACTGTAAAGAAGGTGCCAGTTGGAGCCAAAAAGCCTGCAGAGAAGAAACCAGCTGTAAAACATAAACCGGTTAGTAGGCTGTTAATGTTGATGACAAGTTGGTACGACTGAGCTTTAGTCATGAATTTTGTTTTGTTTTAATTTTTTATTGCCTGCTTATGTCAGAAGCTGTATTTGTTGTCAAAGGCGTCTCCCATTTGTGTGTGTGTGAGAGTGTGTATTGGTACATCATGTTATTTTGGCTACCTCTGAACCCCAGTGTCATATGTTGCTCAGGCCCCTCTCCCAGCAGCCCCCCAGAGAAGAGTGAGTCAAGTGGAGGAAGAGAGGAAAAAACATGAGGTACACCAAGAGCCCCATATAACTTATATTCCCTAATAGGCTCCCCTCCCTTTTCTCTCCCCATTCACTCACACATGAAGGTCCCTTCTTATTAGCATTTTCAGTTTTGCTCCCTCTCATTATGCTTGATCACTGTCTTTATTCGTTTTCCACTCCCAGCCCATTTGGAGTGCTCTGCCTGATTTTAGCATTTGGTTTTAACCAAACTTTTCCTCCTCGCCCACCTGACCTCTGACAGCAGTCCTGCTGACTCTTTCCCTCAAGGCGGGTTTCTTTAAGATGCCTTTTTTGGGTTTGAGTGGTTTTGTCTCGTTCTACAGGATGGCATTAGAAAGAAGAGGATGGAGTTGATTGAGAAAGAAAGGAAACAGAGAGAGCAGGTGAGCATATTGTTTAGTCTATATGTAAAATGTTTTTGTACTTTTTATGCTAAGAAGTCTTTTGATCTGTTTGCTTCAGATTTTCCTGTTGAAAGCAGAGCAGATCAAGAGATATGAAAAGGAAAAGGTGGGTGACTATCTGAACTTGGGTTGGTTATTTTTTTTCACAAAGGTTCTCAAACATTAAGTAAAAAAAGTATTCGAGATGAATTTTAGAGAATTCACTTTTAAGTGAAATGAAACTTCCTTGCATAAATCTTATTAATTCAATTCAATTTTACTCCATATTGCTCCTGTGGTCAAGCCCACAGTTTGAGAACATGGACTGTATAAAAAATGATGGATGTAGCCACCATGACCTACGTGTTTGTGTACTATTCTTTTAAGTGTTGAGTAAAGCTTTCTGGCCATTGGCAATATTTTGATATGAGGGAAATTATAACCTAACACATTGGTTCTCAAAGTGCAGCCCGCAGGTCAGTGGCGCCCCTTGGTAACATTTTGTTCACAACAAGGAAATAATACACTACTTTTAAATTTAGTGCATCATCTGTTCATGTCATACAGTGACAAATATACTGCTCAGGCATAACATTATGACCATGGACAGGTGAAGTGAATAACACTGATTATCTTTTCATAGCACCTGTCAGTGGGTGGGATATATTAGGGAGCAAGTGAACATTTTGATGTGTTAGAAGCAGGAATAATGGGCAAGCGTGAGGATTTGAGCGAATTCGACAAGGGCCAACTTGTGATGGCTAGACGACTGGGTCAGAGCATCTCCAAAACTGCAGCTCTTTTTGGGTGTTCCCGATCTGCAATGCTCAGTATCTATCAAAAGTGGTCCAAGGAAGGAACAGTGGTGAACCAGCGACAGGGTCATGGGCGGCCAAAGTTCGCTGATGCACGTGGGGAGCAAAGGCTGGCCCGTGTGGTCCGATCCAACAGATGAGTTACTTTAGCTGAAATTGCTGAAAAAGTTAATGGTGGTTCTAATAGAAAGATGTCAGAATACACAGTGCATCACAGTTGTTTGCTGTTTTGGCAGCAAAAGTGGGATCAACACAATATTAGGCAGGTGGTCATATTATGGTTATGCCTTATCAGTGTACAACTGTAGTCACTGAAACAGCCGCTTCACTAATGTTTAAATAACTATGAACCAGTTGAAAAAGGAACGTTACCAACAGAATTTACCATCCCCTCAAAAGACACACAACAAACACCAAAATGTTTGATTTGTACATTTTTCCTCCGCAGCCCTCAGTCACGTGCTGACTCCTTAATGTGGACTGAGTCATCAAATTTTTGAGGACCTCTGGCCTAACACCAACGCTGTGATACACTGTGATATTAAATGGAATGCTAATTCTGGCTAGCACAAACAGACTTAAAACAAAATGCACTTGCCAGGCAAAACAGCTGACTCTTTACAGTGTCTTGATACAGCTGAATCCCAGACAAGATGAAACGGCACCGGATCACTCAAAGCCGCCACACTCCTAATAATGCATAACTATGAATATAATTCAAATTTAAACAGGTAAATTACATAGAAATTCAGCCCATAACCAGGATTATCTATACAAACCAAACTGTTTTGTTGGCTTGTATAGCTGTTTTAACTCTAACTTAATAATTTCAACATAGGAGTCTATGGGATTTGATTCACTTTTGTAGCAGTTTAAGGTATGGTAGTTTTTGGCATTTCTGATTTTTAAAAAAAAAAGAAAAAAAAAAAAGAAAAAAAAAAAATTTCCATCACCAAGGTTTGCAGCTTGTTTGATAACCACTGGTTTAGTTGGACGGAAAAGCACTTATTGGGTAAATGTACTGCATCTCGAGTGTTTAAAATGTGGAGGAGCCAGGTGGGGGATTTAGTCCGGATATTTTCTTTATTTTGTGCTAGGTGATTGATCTGAGCTCCATAGTGTATTATTAGTTCAGACGCTCTGTACAGCTCAGCCTAAAGTATAATAAAAATCTGAGTCTTTGATCTCTTACAGATCAATCGAATAAACCAAGCAAGAGAACAAGGCTGGAAGCATGTCTTGAGTTCTAGTGGAGGTAGCAGCCCAGAGAGGAAGGTAATAGATACCATTTCCTTTTTTGTGACGTAAAGTGTTGTGTCATGATAGATCAGATGTTAGACTGGTCCTCGGTGAGGCTCACAATGGTGTTCTCTAAACTCAGCATTTTGTGGGAGGTGGAAAGAGAGCTGCAGGTGTTGCCTTGGTTCAGGGTCCTACTCCAGCTCCTCTCCAAGGTAAAAGCCCTTATGAACACTACCATGCAGTCCTGGACCAAATGGCTAAACCACATCATAAAGATGTCAGCAGGGAGAGCTCCTCAGCAGGACCGTGCAGCCCCATTCGGTAAGTTCATTTATCTCCTACTTTTTTTCTTTTTTTGCCAGTTTATGTGTGCTAAGTAATATTTGTAATGACATTGCTCCTGTATATACTGACTAGTGTACCAGCTCCTGCTGGTCCAGTGCTGTCCAACGGCCCTGCTCGACGGCTAGACCCTGATTTAATCAAGAGAGAACTTCAGAAGCTGCAGCATGTTTCCAAACAAGCCCATATTAGCAGGTCAATCAGTCATATATCTGCACTGTTGTAATTTTTTTTTTTTTTTTCAATGGTGTAAAAGTTGACTAAGAATATTTGTTACTGTATTCTGTTTACAGGCAGCGCGGTCAGATGGGAGCTGAGCGAGCCTTTCAGGTTGAGGAGTTTTTACAGCGGAAGAGGGAAGCTATGTTCAACAAAGTCCGTGCTGAAGGACAACTGGTACGTATTGTAACTACCAATAAGTGTATAACCTGAATTATAACCTGTCACAATCCTGGTGTAATTTTCTATGAACAGAAATAAAAACTGATATTGATATTTAGTAACAAATTTTTTTAAATCTAAAAGTTCATTTAAGTTCTATTTCCAATATTAATATTGAATCAGTTGTAGACCTGTGACTGCAAATCACACTGAGAATCAACCGTCTGCCAGTTTTATCTTATCGTTTTGTCTTGCTCATAATCATTGTGGCAGCTAGATGTTAGGGCCTGCGTCCTTCTAAAGTGTGGTTAAATTGAATGGTAAACAGGGTACTCGGCAAAACTTGGCTGCAATCTATGGAAGCCGGGCTGGTGCTGTTCGGTGCAGGAGGCCTAAACCCAACAAAGAGGAGGAGGTAGGAGGCCCAGGCCTGAACGCCCAGCCTCACACTCCACCTCACTCACAGCACGTCTGGCTTGGCACGTCTCACACGTCTGCACAAAACTCCCTGTGGCACGCCCACAGTTCAACCCAGCAGCTCAAACTCATTGCAACTCCTTGCGTAATGTGTTGTGTTCCATTGTCCACTGAAAGCTGTTTATTTATCCCAGTTATGGCTGCTGTCTCATTTCAAATAACCATCTGAGTTTTGATTTTGGTGACAAATATTCTGCTTTGAATGGAATACACACGTAAATGCATTTTTCATTGCTAATTGTAAATGTGCTTTATTTTTGTATTTTTATTTTATCTGGATGGCTGCTGTCTTCGTGTATAACATCATTATGTTTTATGTAAAACTGTCTGTTTTTTTTGGTTGGTTTTTTTGGTCTTTAATTAATGTGACTGCTAATATCAGTACTGTACTCTACCCTGTGTGTCTGCATGTGTTCATTCAGCATGTAACATTTCTGTATTTGTTCTCAGGAGTACTTGGCAAGGCTGAGGCAGATCCGCTTGCAGAACTTCAATGAGCGCCAGCAGATCAAAGCTCGACTCAGAGGAGAGAAGGTACATTCCTCCACTGCTCTGAGAATGCCAATAATGAAGGCACTTTCAGTTCTTGCTGACAGTTTGTCTCCTGGGTGTTGTTGTTGCTTAATGTGTGTTTCAGTATGACAGCGATGGTTCTGACAGCCAGGAGTCCAGCGAGGAGGCAGAACTCAGGAGAAAGAAGATAGAGGCTTTAAAAGTGAGTCCTGAAGGAGCACAAATCAATTACATTTTGCAATGTCCAATGTTTATTTCATAGTCTTATTTGCAGAGACATTTATAATAATTAAAATGACAACAGAAGAGGAAGATGATGTAAGATGCAAGTCATCTTCCTTTTCTGCTGAGCCTGTGACTTGTTGTAAAGAGGCTTAAAAAGTCATGGGTATAGTTTCATGCTGAAACAGCATAAGAAAATATAAGAAAACACTGTTATTAAAGAAGAAATTTACTTTTGTACATCCCTATTTTTGGTACTCATATTTTGATCATTGCTACAGCTCCTAAATCCATGGCTCAGAGGAACCAGCCATATGAGATTTCACAAAGCTGCCACAGGTCAAAGAATGCTTAATGAAGCAAAAATAATGACTTACAGCAACAAAGGGAGGAAGCGAGAGAAAACCTTGAACCAACCATGCAGTGGGCCACCAGGATCAGACCTTTTCTTTTCTTCTAAACTAATGTTTAGAAGAAGCCAAAAATGAAAACAGGACTGTCTGTAATTCCCAACTCAACTGATGATGCACAAAACTACAAAAGAAAAATGTCTGGTGGAGAAAAATGTTTGGTGGAGGAGAGATGACCCCTCTCAATTAGTGTGCATGCAGCTCAGCCTTCACAGCCAATCATAACTGGAAAGAGGGAGGACAGGTTAATAAGGATGATCAAAAATATAATATAAATGGAAATGTGCTGGCGCACCAAGTCATGCGTAACATTCATCAAAAAAATGAATGGTCATTGTTTCATTCCTTTTGCAGGCCCAAGCAAATGCCCGTGCTGCTGTTCTGAAAGAGCAGCTAGAGAAGAAGAGGAGAGAAGCATATGAGAGAGAAAAAAGAGCTTGGGAGGACCATGTAAGCTTTCGTTCTTTGTTCCACCCTAGCATGTCTTAGGCAAAACATCTGTGTGACCTTACTGGTACATTAGTTGAAGATTAATCTAATTTTGCATGTTATCTGTCGTGGAAGCTTGCAGCTCGAGGGGTTAAGGTTGGCGTGGCAGCAGGAAGTGTAGCAGGATCATCTACCTCTGATAGTCCTCTTCCACAGCCGGGCCCCTCTCAGCCAGAACCAGCTGCCAAAACTCCAGCTCTGCCTACACCCAAACCCTCCACCCAAGCTATATCCATGACTGCTGCCCTGAAGAACGTTGGAGCAGTCAGTATACATTCACAAAGTGTATCACACCATCTCTCACAGTATTTTGGGGTATTTATTTATTAGGTGCATGAATTTTGCATTTTATGTTTTATAGACTACGCCACTAAAAGAGAACTTGCCTGAACCAGAGTCTGAGACCGTGATCCAGGTGAGGTGATTAATTGTTAAAAATCATTCAATTAAGTAACAAGACCATTTGCTGTTTGAAAAAAAATAATGTTATGCAATCATTTCTGTGTAACAGAGTGAGAAAAAGCAGATTCTGCGTAGACTTAACCAGAACCTAAAAGCTCAAAGCCCAGTGGAGGAGGAGGTGGAGCAGTCTCCTCCAGCCCCTGCAGAACAAAGTCCTGCTCCCACCCAAAACCAGTCTGAGACAGACAAGCGCCCCTCTTCAAATGGAGACCGGAAGAAGTGGGAAGCAGCAGAACTACCTGTACTTCCTGTGGCTCAGCAAGCTTTAGAGGAGACGTGTGCCACAGCAAGCAGTGAGTTCAGTCTGACTAGAGATAGATTAACAAGATTACCGTATATGGTTTTATATGGTACACTGACAAACACTTGGTACTCGGACAGTGCTCAACATAATAATAAGTCATAACTAATGTTGCATGCCACTTTGCCAAAAATGTAACCACACTGGTTTCCACACTGGCAGCCAACTTGGTAACACCTCTAGGCAGTTATTTAAAGGCCCTATATAAATGAATGGGGACAGAACCAAAGCTTAGAGGCTTAAAAACTGCGTTTCCCTGTGTTTCCCTCCCATAAAGTTTATAAAACTTTTTACCCCCAAATTTTAATACACACACAAAGTTACATGACTCCTAAGCTTCACTGACGGCTCAGTCTTCCCACCAGAGCACTGAAAAAAATACTATGCCAGTTAATCAGTAAAAACAGTAAGTGCTCTTATTTGAAATTGTTGTGGACCTCTGATGTGTGTCAGTGTAACAATACAATTCATTGGCTCATGTTTCACCATCTGGCTTTTGATTGGTTCTTTGGGCAGGACAGCTGCCACCTTTGCCATTATGATGTAGTGAGTGGATATGCCAGAATTTCCTACAACTGAAATAAAAATAAAATAAAAAAATATATATATATAATATAAAGAAATTAAAAAAAATATATATTTTTTTTTTGGCCCCTAAGAATAAAAGTCATTACCTGTCTGGAAACCGTGATATGTCAATCTTCAGATCAAGCCAGAAATCTTGGAGTACACAGACTCTGACCTGAATTTTGACAGCAACATTTAACAAGTTACAAAGTCAGCCCACAACCACATTTAAAAGATTGTCAAAATGATTTCTGTCTAAAGAAGACCAACAGGTTAGATTACTGTAACATTGTATTTATAAGTCAAAAAATCAACCAGACACCTGCAGCATACTGCAGCTGTGATCCTTTCTAACACCAAAAAAGTGGATTATTTCAATCCTTAAATCGCTACACTGGCTTCCTTTGTGTCAGGATAGATTTTAAAATCCTTGTACTAGTCTACAAAGCACGAAATGTGCATAGTTTGATTTCACATTTATTCATGCCTCATGAAACATCCAGAGCCATTAGGAACAGCTTTACTTCATTCCTGGAATCACAACAAAACAAGGGATGCAACTTTTAGTTTTTCAGCTCCTCAGTTGTGAAACAAATGTCTTGAGGTCAGCTAAAACCATCGCTTCATTTAAAACAGTGCTAAACTTTACTATTTGAAGTGTCCTACCAATAAAATCACATCTGCAGCCTCCTCCTAACCTTTTATTTTCTAGTCTTGTATTTGCTTCCACTGTTTTTTGTTTGTTTGTTTTTTTTAAATTATTATTTTCCTTGCAACATTTAAATTATCTTGGTGTTTTTCATCTAGTTTGTTGGCTTGTTTTTTTTCTATATCTCTGTAAACAGCTCTGAATTGTCTTGTCTGAACAGATCCATAAAAATATATTTACTTTGACATTATAATTCTCCTGTTGATTTTTATTCAGGATTCTCTGTTAGTTCCTCTGCTAAAAGGCAGGTTTGCTGAATTCCCCCCCCAATGTTCTCTCATTTGCCACTTAAGCATCTCCAGAAGGTAGACCATCCTCTGGTGGTGACAGGAAGAAGTGGGAGGCAGGAGTTCCACTTGTCCTCTCTGTAGCTCAACAAACTCTAGAGGAGACATCCATCACAACCATTGGTGAGTCTTTTCTCCCCGAGTCAGAACAAGTGCAGATGTCCATATAACCTCTCTCTGAGTATTACTCTCTGTGTCTGTCTCTTTCTGTATGTTATCTCAGAGCAAACAGCAGGTGAAGTTATACAGATCGCTGGGCTACAGGAAGAAGCTCCCAGGAAGGTGTGGGGAGCCAGTCCAGACTCTCAGGTGCTGAGGGTACTTCAGGAGGCAGAACTTCAGCCGCTGACCCAGCCGCTGGAGACTGTCACCATATGTGAGGATGAGTTTTCTAGTCCTGGTTAGTCTTACTTACACATTCTTACCTCATCCAGATTTTTTTTTTTTTTTTTTTTTTTTTTTTTTTTTTTTTTTTTCCTCTTCTTTTTTTTTTTTTTTTTTTTTTTTTATTCTCTCATCTCACCATGAAAGAGATGCAGCTATTTTCAAAGTAGAACGAGCACATTCAAGAA
>VUQS01045937.1:0-20884 GCA_015108495.1 Heterochromis multidens
AAATACACAGTATTAAGAACTAGGGTATGTAAACTTTTGATCAGGGTCATTTGGACAGTTTCTGTTGTCATCATGATTTAAAAAGGGCAAACACAATTGTTTGATAATAAATGGCTTCACCCAACCACTAACCATGAGTGAAAGAAAAGTTTTTGTATTATCATTTATATTCTCTGAAAAATGGCCCAAAAATCAGAAATTCTGCCAGGGTATGTAAACTTATGAGCACAACTGTATCGCACATGTTCTAGAATACCAAAATTGGGTGAAGCAATGAAGGTAAAGGGTCACTATCGCAACATATAAGCTGTCCATTCTATGATCCACTGTGTGGAAGTTGTTTACGTTCAAGCAGTGGGCCATTTCACTGTCTCCATACTGTTCTGTAGTCAATATTGGTATGCCTGCCAGCAGTAAGTATTATGTCAGTGGATGGAGTTCCTCCATTAGGAGGAAGTCTTCTCCAACGGCCATAGGAAATAACTATAGGTAGCGTATCTATTGGCTGTGGAGCTACATAAACAGTACATTATATACATATGCACACTTGCAGGTTTAAGCATTATGTAGGCTAATATTTCTTTATTTGCTATACCATAAAAAAGCTGAGTTTTCAGTGCAGCATAGAGAAAGTTGTTCTTCTCTTTTGATGTGAATTTACTCATCTGTTGCCTCTCAAAAGAAAATTAGGATTTGTCTCCTAAAATAAGAGATGTTCCCAAATGGGAAACAGTTTACAAATTGATTCCATCCTAGCATAAACAGAATTCACTATGGATTACCACTGGGGCTGAAACTGACACTCAGGCGTATTTTGTGAAATACTGAGCAATGGATGCCAGCTTGTTTAGCTGGAAATGGGTATATTGGGGTATTTGAATTTAAATTTTACAGCTTGAAATGGTAATGGTACTCAGGCAGTGAGTCATGGTAGTCAGGTAGTGGGTGATTTGTTCAGAGTTATATTAGTGTATAGGAGAGGAGAAGAGTCAAACACTTATTTTTAGAATATAAGAAACATGTGATTAATTCTTAAGATTGCCAGCTTTGAGATTTTATTTCCAAGTGCTTTAGGCAATTTAGTCACAACTCACCCTTTCCTTGCAAACACAAGCTCATATCATTCATCTTTTTCTGCATTATCAGCTATTGTTCAGCAGTTGTTTATCAAGTACTATTCTGAGGAGGATGGAAGGAAATGCCTTTTTCAAACCTGTTCTTCTTCATTGATCTTTTGAAATTGGTCTTACAGCATTTGTGGATCATCGTTTTCTTTCTGAGAGACAATTTCACAGAGCATCACTGTACTGGATGTACAATGTATGAGTTAGTTTTCTCAATAGAGAATACAGACATGTTTTTTTCTTAACATGAAAGATGAATATTTAAAAGGTAAATATTAGAATGGAGTGAAAGATGCTTGATGACCCCAAAAGATTGTAGAACTACTTGGAATATCTGGGATTTTGATAAGCATCCAGTGGCAAGCGGAAACTGTAAGGAAAATGACGTGATTTTAGACCAAGCATGCTAACAATGCTCATATCACCATGTCCATCCCAAGACACCTTGCTCTCATTACCTGACTCATAACATGAATCAGTCCTTCATAACCACGTCTGTCTGTTGCCATAGAAATGTGAGAGTCCCTTGTGTGTTATTGGCATGTGTGTGAGTAAAGGTGTTTATTTTGAGCCTTTGTAGCACATGATGCCTCTTTAAGACATCAGTCACACAGGCCTAGAGACCGGTTAGCGAGTGCCTGGTAACCTCTGGTTGCTAGTGAAAAATGTGTATCCTCGATCGGTTGGAGAGCGGTTGCTGGCTCTCGCTGGGTGAAATCATTTGCAAAGAGGGTGCTTCCTCTCCTTGTAATTGCTTTGGTTGCTAGCAGATTGCTGTGGTTGCCTGTAATTTGCATAAAAGGAACTTGTCCATGAAGACTTGCTAACTAACCACTGAGCAGCAATGAAAGTGCGACACAAACTGGAAACGGAGACCATTCGCTTACAAAGTAGAAGTTGTGCCTTACAGCTGAAACCAACATATTTCAAAAGCTGCAACTTTTACTTTGAAAGTGAACAGTCTTATTTTTGGTTTGTGTTGCACATTTTTAAAGTTTGATTACCGCTTGTTGGTTAGTTAGTGTTTGCAGACAAGTTGGCGTCTTATATGCAAACCGCAGGTGACTGTGGCAGCAGTCTGCTAGCGACCACAGCAATTGCATGGAAGTTTTCAGTGCAGAACCACATATCTCTTTGCGACCCATTTCACGTAGGAAGAGCAAGAAACCTCCTGCAACCACTCGGCAACCAGTCAAGGAATTTCCCCTACTGACTGGTGGTTACCATCTGGTCACTGACCGCTCTTAAGGGTTGTGTGTCTGGGGCTTGGCAATCAATTTCACAGTGACTGCCAGCAACTATTCACAACTGGTCTAGGAATACTCATTTTGCCCTAGACACTGATGATTGCCAGGAGGTCACCAACTGGTCTCTAGGCCTGTGTGACTGGGGCCTAAGGCAGTGTCCACTCTGGGTTTTTTAAGGCAGGATCAGCTCCAGCAGACTGGGAGGTTTTTACGAACTACTTCTCAACAAAGTTATTAGCTGCTGCTAGTCTTAGGTTGAGATCTGTATCCGTCTTGATACTATGGTATATTCAAACATGTAGATAAACCTATGTGTTGATTCGCTGTATAAAACTGGTCCTGTAGATGTGATTGAAGACAGTAAAGAAAGTTTTTGTTTGTTCTGGTTTCAGTATAAAACTCAGATTTACCTAGATGCTTCCAAATGCACATTTACATAGTTCTTTGTGATCAGAGTGACAGTTTGGGTGAAATTCTAATCTGTGTTTGTTTTTCTGTAACAATATATTTCTGTTCAGGATAGTAGGGTGCTAGAGTGCATCCCAGCATGCATTATGTGAAACACCTTAAGCAGGTCATCAGGGGCCACTGAGCTAATGGATTAACACATAATATATGGTCAGTTTTTCTTAAATTCATACTAAGACCAATGTAGGGTCTTTGACCAGTGTTAGATGTTTTTAGACTGTCACACAAACATGGTGTACAAACTACACTTAGGAAGACCAAAGACCTTTTTTGCTGAGGAGTGAAGGGTAGGAGACGGATAAGTCCAAAGTGGCTTGAAATTTAGCACTGCCTTTATTTGTTGTACTAACTAAAGTTAACTTTATTTTAATTTCTTTAATAAAGAAACAGAAATTTTGAATGAGCTTGTTTCCTGACTTACCTTTCCGGTCAAAGTCCTCATTTCCCATTATAGTTAATGGCTGGTGTTAATCTCCCTCCCTGATAAAAATAGAACCTAACTGGGTAGGTGCATGATGTATTAATATGCCTGTTCTTAATTTTGCTAGAATATAAATAATTTTAATTGAATAGTTCTGTTAGAAATTGTGTCTTTATTACAGTAAAATCCTAATAAAGGTCAGAAATGGTTTATGAGTAATATTGACCTGTTTTGATGCAATTGTAGGGCACACTGAAGTCATATAAGGAACCAAGATAAAAACAAATGCATTGCCACAGACTGACATTTCCTACTTCTCCAGCCATGGCTCCACTCTAGTTGAGCTCATCTGTTAAGTAGCTGCTCCATTATTGCAAGTATCCTCTGCTGTGGCGTTATTGCATAGTGCTTGACTGGTTCATCATTAGTGCTAAAAGTAGGGATCCAGAGATAAAAAGGCGTGCTTTGGGTGTTAACTATGCCTGGCACGCTGAAAATTTAAACATGTATATATATGTATATATATATATATATATATATCTGTTGTTGTATATAAATGTATAAACGAGGAAATTCATACAAAGAAAAAAAAAATCCTGGATTATAACTGTGTGATAACATAATTTACACAGCTGTTACTATACAAAGTATTTAATTTCCTGTTGCATAGTTCACAAAAGCAGTCTGACCTTTGTCTCTTGATGTACACACTGGCTTCATGTTGTCATGCTTTGTACAGACGATTTAGTTAATGAAGTTGTATTACTGTAATTTGAGCATCTCACCTGCTGTTCTTAACTATCAGGCTGGACATAATTTCTGCACCTACTTGAATTAAACTAAACATCCTTTGCATTAAGAGGTATGTTGCATTGTGACATCCTGTGTCCCCCACTCTGTGTATGTCTACACTTCATGTCCTCTGTTTTGGAGACATCACTATAAAACTTTTCAACTGAAAAAAACATTTCAAGTACATGCTCTGTCTCCCTCTGCTGGAGTTTCAGTAGCACTAAAAGTCTTTCTGGGTGGGGGATATGTCCATCCATGGGACACTGCGTATTGGCATTGGCTTCGTCATGGAGCATTTGAGGTCCCTACCACACCTACTGACACAACTGTCTCTGCTTTTGCGTAATGTTCCTTTCCCTGTAGTTGAAAGTCACAATGATTATTTCAGCATATTAGTTTACATACTTAATAAGTTTAGTATAAAGTCTCAAAATCTAAGCTACTACATGTTTGCCCCAGGTGTAGAAGAGATGTGATCTAATTTCAGTTGGTGATCTGTGCTAGCCCTTCTTGATATTCATCTAATTTGTTTTGTGTTTTCTTGCTGTCTGCTAAATCCAAATTATCATAAGTTTGGGATACTCATAGTATATAATAGCCAAACTGCTTCAAGCCACTGTCACTTGCAGCACCTAATTAGTTCAACACTGGACTCTTAATACATTTAAAGCTTGTCTTCTGGCAAAAAAAGAACAGATGTCACTCAGCAAATTTCCGTGACAGCTAATGCTGAGCTTCTTGTTGTTAGCTGTTATGGCAAAAGATAGCAAATTTTGAAAAAGGTAAGGCTGTCCAGCATGTGCTGCTGAAACTAAATGATGTTATGTTGAATAAGTACATTCAGTTTTGTGGTGTCTAACGGTTTTACCTATATGACCACTAGAGGGCAGCAACTCGTGCCATTTCACCCCTAAGTCTGTATACAAACTTATGGTAGACTTGGTATGATACACAGCAACCAATGAAAAGCATCTTTACAGCATTCACAACAATTTGGTAAAGCAGCTCTTACTCTCTGACTCATGAATGACTCAAGTGGGTAAGTCATTCTAAACCACTGGCTCCTCACTTCTATCAATACAGTTCCTGCATCAAAAGCAAACCTGTAAGAAAAAAAAAAACACTTTAAAGCAGTTTCGGATTCCACCCACCCAGTGTCTATAATAGACTTTGTTATGGATGTGTTTTCTACATGCTATATTGTGACTATGTGGCTGGGTTTAAGAAGTGAAACTTTCTGTTTACTAGTTTTCTTACAAAGACTGTAGGTGTGCACACCACAATGCAGTGAGAACTGGTAAGAATCTTATTTTGGGCACATTTTTTTTCTCTGTCTGTCTCTCTGTGGATTTGATCTTTTTTAGATCCCTTTATATGCTGACTGCACCAATTCTTTCTTCAATAGAAGTACCTGTCAAAACTTACTTTAATGCAGATTGAATCAATCTGTACATTGCTGCAGAATGCCTGCCACTGTAAGGTGCTCTTAGAAGAAATATATACTGCATATCCATTAGCACAAGCTGTGTTCAAGAGCCAGAGTACTCAGTTACAAATGCACACACAGAGATGGTGTAACTCATGTAGTGTAATGGTTCATGTAACATGGGTTTACAGCAATGAGAAGAGCAGGTGATTAGTACTGTCAGAAACCATTAATGTTTTTAAGCACTCAACAGCCACTGAACCCACAGCATAATGCTTATAATGTTTGCTGTGTCTTCTAATACATGCTTTTGCACAAATATTAGAAATGTGAATCATTTCAAGACTTGTATTTCACCACTATTCCTGTTATACATACCTAAGAGTACAAGAGTGTTCTCATCAGCTTTCCACAAAACTCCCACATTTTGTGAAAGCTATTTTATATGGGTAATTTTGGTAGCATTTTCTATAAAGTTTTGATTGTGTGTATGAACTTCAGCTGAGTCTGGTAGAAAGAAACCTGCCAGACTCACAAATCTGTTAATGATGCTTTTAAACTATTTGGCACTGGTCTTTGCTCCAATGATGTTGTATCACTGATGCAACAGTTATGCTTTATGTTATAGTAAAGCTTTGTGTAATGTGCACACAGTCAATCCTTTACAAATGTGTTGTTGTTACACTTGAGTACTTAAGTGTACATCTGTAAACAAAAACTGTGTAATTTAACTATTCAGACAGATTTTTTTATACTTTAGTGGTACTTCCAGCAGAATTGGTGATTCATTCAGTCCAGTTCTTGGCTCATGTGGGGTGTTGTTGCAGGTTACAGGTGTATGCTGGTAGTGAACGTGTGGGGCAGCAGGCCAGTCTTGGCAGCATGGTGAAGGCCCAGAAGTCAGCTGGGAGGAAGAGCTCTAACTGTCTCCGCAGACAGGTACTGGACAAAAGAAAATCTAACAATGCCTGTCTGATTGTAAAAACACACTTCATTTATGTTAGACCCAAATCAGATCTAACCTATTATTTAAATAACTCCTGTCATACATGTTCCAAATGTTTTACTCACTGGATGTGAGTTGGGGAAAACTTGAATCCTGTCTATAAATACATTTCCCTTTAAGTACCTCTTTTCGTGTCCTGGCCCTCTGTCTTGTATGTTTGTGTGTGTGTGTTTTTTTTTTTTGTTGTTGTTGTTGTTGCACCTGTATTGTGCCTGCAATCATTACAGTGTGCATTTTGCATGGGGCATATGGGGCATAAAGATTGTGCAGAAACACCAGATAATACAATCAAAGTCATTTTATTGTGATAAAGGGAAAACACCTCAGTGATTGTGTTACAGTAGAAGCTCATTTACAGTCTAGACGTGAATATTTGGACAGCTATACATATTGAAATAAATCAGTCAGTGTGACAATAAAGTGCAGATTCTCTGCTTTAATTTGAGTAGTTTTTCATCAATGGGGAGGATATTTTAGGAGGTTTAGCCCTTTAAACATAGAGCCAGCATTTAGGGATTTAAAAGTAAATGCAGACACAAACTAAATCATGTTATATGTTCTGGAAAATGCTTTGCAGTCAGTTGCAACACTCGTTGTATCTGCACCAGTAAATCTCGTAGGTCTGCCCTTTCAGCAAGTGAAATGCAGCTCAGTCACACTGAGATTATGTAATTATGACTCTATGAAAGGACTTTTGACTTCTTCACCCTGAAAAGCTCTTTGGGTGCTCTGGCCACATGTTAGGGATTATTGTCCTGCTGATTGATGATAGGTTGTCTGCTGTGTTTCAACACGTTTGTCTGAATCTGACCGCAGCGTTTATCCTTTTGCATCTGTCAGTATTATCAATAAATTATCAATAAATTTTACTATAGCAGCTCCACTGACAGAAATGCACAACACCACCATGTTTGACAAATGAGGTGCTATACTTAGGGTCATAAGCTGTTCCTTTTTTTTTTTCTTATTTCAGCATGTTTGTTTTTTCATCATTTTGATATAGGTGGATTTTTGTGCAGCGCTGTTACAAGAATTCTTTCCAAAACATACAAGAATTTTGTATGTTTTGGGAAACTGCCACTTTACCTTTCTGTTTGTGAGGCTTATGAGTATTTTGCATGTTTTGTAAAGCTTCACTAGCATCTTCTTTACTTTTTCACTCTTCACTTTTTCATTCTCTTAATAATAAGCAGCCTCACTACACAGCTGCCCACAAAACATTTAGCAGTCTGTTCACTTACTTTTGAAATTTTGCAATTTGATCACTGTATTAAAGGGGCTATATCTGACACAGTTCTTTCAGTACTAATGTAAATCCTATTAATATGTAGTTTTCATTATTCTGTTTTAATTCAGTGTGCTGACTCACAGAGCCCAAGCAATAACAAAAAAGTGCAAATGCCCATATACCTAATACAAATCTTCATTAGAGCCCTGTATCTTTTGTTTTTCAAGTAACAGACCTTATGATTAAATACCATTCATCATGTGGTAAATGACATATTGCTATCAATATCAATATGAAAATCAGTCTTGTTAAATAATCATCAGACTGATTTATCCATGCTCTTTGATACAGATTTCACCTGTCCCTTTTTTTCTTTATTCCACATAATTTTTTTTAAGAAGTGAGTGGAATTTCATAGCCAGTCCACCTACTCTAATCAGTCTTCTTTCTTGTGCTTTGTGCTCACCACTTTCCAATGAAAATGAATCATGAATAGTTGACTGATTGACTGGCAGATGAATTGAAATTCTAACTGAATGGTGGCACTCCCTAATGTTTCTTTCTCCTTTTGCTCATGGTGGTGATTTTTTTTTTCTTTTTGTTAGAGTAAAAAGTTAAAATCTTTTCCCCTTCATCTTTGCAGTTGAGCCATTGGTTGAAATAAAAATGCCTGGGTTCACTGGCTTCATTTAGGTTATGTGTGTATTGCACAGATGGCATATTGTTTGGCTATTTTGCAGAAATTTGTTTATGCCATGATATGGCAGTGTGTGCTTGTATGTCTTTGTGCCTTAGATGGACACAGTCTCCAAGTGGCCCACTTGTCATGTGGTGATGTGCTGTAATGTACTTAATGTGGAGTCATTTATCCCTCTTCAAGGGCAGCGGGGACACAAGGAGTTAGCGAGACAGACACAGACAGAGAGAGAATGAGGATAAATTGGTGGGTGGCAGAGGAGCTAAGATTGGGGACTTGGATAGAAAGGAGGTCTGGTTAAGAGACATAAATACACACACAACACACAGACAGACATGCTGTGTGTGCACACGCTGATGGGGAGTTACTTATCTGCTGGGGGGTAGCTGTGTGAGACAAGGTTAATGTCCCTCTACAAAATTTCTGGATGCTCAGGAGACATGTGCACAAAGACATATAAACGCCCAGCTGTTGTAGTCCTTCATTCTGCCCAACAATTGGCATTTATTCAGGACAAGGACAGCTACAAATTGTATTTGTAATGGACTCTCTTCTGATTTACTTGTCTATGAACAAGTTTCAGATTGTGTCTGTGCTTTTTATGTATGAGTTTTCAGTCTTCAGTAGGTAACATTTGTAATTTCCAACTTCAATTTTTTATTCTTGGGCTCTGCTAGAGTAGCTTTGTATGGTGCATTGTTAAATAATCCTTATTTACTATGCACTGGACGTTGGTATAGCCCTTTTATTCATCCACTGTCCAAAACAAGACATTCTAGCTCCTCCCCCTTTAAGGCCATTCTCTCTTAAAGCCATCTTTCTTCTGATTGGCTTCCCCTAGCAAACAGAACAACAGGGGTGTGTTCCTGCGATGAGTCTATTAAGGATATCTACCATCACACAGCCAGGAGTAGAAAAAAATATTTAAAGCCTGTGCTTTTGGCTCATAAGAATTACTTCCACGTACGCTTACACCATTATTTGAAACTTTGGCCATGTTTAATAAAAGATTCACCACTGTATCAATATGTGTATGACAGAAAAAGGAGAAACACAATGGCTCCACTTTTAACTAGTTTAATTAGTGACTTTCCTTCTGAAGTCCAATATGGAGATTCAAAGATTTTTGGATTTGTCTCCCTCCAGTGGTTGTATATATATCACAATGGCAGGCAGCAATTCTTGTTGCTACCTCCAGTACCCACAGGAGCATGGAGATTATAGTGGCTTTAATTATAACTGTAGTTCATTTGAATTCTTTGTGTCTCATGTTGTTATCTCTGGTTTTGGTCTCACAGAGTGGTGGTCAGCCAGAGATGGAGGGAGCCCAACTCCATTCGGACACCCAACATCAAGAGGTGCAACCCAAACGAGGAGATCAGTGCTCTGATCAAATCCATCTTCCGACCTCTGCTTCAGCTGAGGCACTGCTGGTGAAATGGGACCAAAAGGAAACCCCAGTGGATGTTCAGGAAAGGGGCAACTCTGCTGCACAACAGCAGGGGAAGTCTCTGTGGAAGCCCATTCCCCCTTTAATGCCTGAGCCTCATAGGAGCACTACCACTGAGACCAGGGACCAGAGCTGCCAGACCGAGGAGCAGCTTCAGCAGACCAGTGCCTGCAAACATAGTCAGAACACAGGTGGGTACGACTGTTATGTGCAGACTCAGCCTTGGCTGTTGACCTTAAGTTTTTGAGTTGTCCATCTATTCCATTTTCATGAGCTCATCTTTTTAAGGTTGTGAGGAAATTTAGTGCAAATGTTTGCTTGGATTCATGGATGAACTGATAGATTTTTCTGGTCAGAGCTGCATAATTCAAGAATAACACAAATGTTTACTAGGATAAATTTCTGAAAGTGATGACTATATATTCAAAGGGTTAAAGGTCAGCTACGCTGTGACATCAGAATGTTCTGCAAAAACACTTTTCTGGGCAATATTCAACACTATAAAAGAGGAGCAGAAGAGGTTATTGTTACCACATTTCACATTTGGTCTGTTACATTAGTCTTTGGTGCTTTCCTTCAGGTTCTTCACTAAGTATATTATGAGTCTGGACAGACATGGATGTAAACTGCAGCATGACTGGCTAGCATACAACCACATGGTGGGAATTTTAGTCTTCACTCTGCACTACTTGCTGCTTTGATTCATCCACCTACAGGCTAAAACTGTCTGTCAGCCTCCTGTCAGGGCGCTGGAGTAAGGCTGTACTCCAAAGTCAAAGTGAATGGTTTGTTTATACACAGAAAATGGGAACTGCCTTTGGCTTTGAGCACCACTGTGAGCACCACTGGTTAGCTGAAGCTGTCAAACATTTATGAAAGTTTTATTTGGGAATTGATTTATTACACTGTTTTCTTTGCATTAGCTTTTTTGCATTACTCCTCCATTTGTTCTTAGAAGTCATGGTGATGGTGTGAATGGCATTAGATTAATAGACCTAACAAATAGTGTAGGAAATTGAGAGAAATGGACATGGTCCTAGTTTAAGAATAAGACTTAACCCTTTATTGATTAACTTGAAAAAGTAATCCTAGTTCTCCAGTAAGGACGAAGACTTGGAAATATTTCCATGGCCGGACTGTGCAGTTGTCAAATCTGTCCTGCTTATATGGTGTGATTACTTCTAGCTAATGTGTTTTATGACCCCAAAACCAAGCTAAGCCTTTGGCTAGAGTTCTAATTTGTACTACAAGGCTATGAAATCAACCTTTTTATAATGATGGATGTTTCTGTCTGAATTCTGAAATATTAATTTCATTCTTTTCATTCTTTTCGTTCCTCTGCCTTTGATTCAAAATAGCATTCCTTCTTATCTCATACTTTCCAAATAAAGAAGGTTTATTTATGTGCCCCACCTATGTGTACTCTAATACTGTGTTAATATCTAATATTTCTGGTAAAGAAACACTGCACATAAGGAGCTCTGGTTGATCTGACTCTCTTGCAGAGGGGGATGTGGAGGTTGGGGTGGTCACTGACCTTCACCCTTGGGATTATAGCAGCTTGCCCAGGGGAGGTGTTGGGGGATGGTAATGAGGAAAACACGTTCTGTCACACATTAATACATAATCTCCATCTCTGTCAAAGCCTCTCACACAGTTGTCATTCACCTTCCTGTCTCTCTGCCTTTCTGTCTCCTTCACTGTGGGTGTATTTCTATGCATGCTAGTCTTTTAGGTTTCTATGTGTGTCTCAGGGTGTTTTCACACCTGCACTGTTTAGTCTGTCAGACCAGAGCAACCGCACTGGGACCCTTCAGAGGAGGTGATCTGGGTCCAGTTCCCAACAAACTCCAGAGTAGTTTGTTTACGATTAAAACATGATCAAATCTCAATCCAGCCCCATCACTTGGACTTTTCTCTGAAAAGTCCAAAAGAAACCATAGCATGGGAAAAGCTACAAGTTTATGAACTCATCAACTGATTCAGTCCAGAGTAAACAAACCATAGGCATGAACATGCCCTCAGTTATACCACTTTCACACTTGAGACATGTATGCAAAACAGGTTGTCTCAAAGTGGGTCCGACACCTTGAGTACACCTGTTTCTCAGTATTATAGAGAGTTCAAGAAAGTAGACTGAAATACAATTAATAATTAGATGAAAGTAATGTGGTAACCTTGTATTGTTGATAACCATACTATTTAAAAATTAAATATCGATAACACTAATGCACATATATTATCATAAATAATTGCATAATTGTTCTTTTTGTGTGCTTTTTTTAAAGTTATACTGACATACTGTATTTTTAATTTAATTAACTTTAAAAAAAGACAATACAAAATAAACTTAACTTATTGCATTTTCTTCTAAATTTCTACACATATTGCAGTAATGTTACCTTGATGCAATTTAGTCACAGTAATCAGTGATTTGAAAATCTGATATTGTAACTGGCCTAGTGGGCATTAAAGTATATTGTATATAAGGCCAGTGCAAAAGCTTTAAACATGAAATATCTCAGCTTCTGACTTGTTAACATTCCAAGATGGCATTAAATAACATCATCTTAGAAATAGCAGAGCTGTAAAAGACAAAACAGACTCAAATCCTTTCTACAAATTAACAGAATGTCAGTCAAAAGATACTTCTGCAATCTTCAAGAAACACAAATGGTAGTTTGTGGGCTGTAATGTATGTGCATGCTTTAGAGGCAGACAAACAGTGAACATTTGTCACAGCTGGAAGCATTGATAATGTTTTATTTGGAGCTTTGTGTTAGCCATTGCTTTTACAAACTGCTCTTTTGTCACAGTAGAAATAATGTTCTCAATGACATCTTATTTTTTGAGGTGATAACAGGGTGTGTGGTGGTGAATGTAAGGGGTAAAACATCCCTGTGGTTGTTTTTATGCCCATCTCCACTGAAAGTTAAGATGGTATTGATGTAAAAAAATTAGTTGATTAAAATAAAATAAAATAAAATAAAAAAAACAACTAAAAAACATGCTCTCATTCTACCTTTTATTATAGAAGAGGTAGAATGAGGGCTCTTTGCCTACCTATAATTCATCTCAGTAAACCATTGTGGGTCTTTCAGCCACAGTCAGCTTCTATCAATAATGCAGGAACCAAAGCACTGCTCCTGCTATGTTATATTTAATGTTTTATACATAGGAAAACTAAATTTGTTTGACTCTAAGACTAATAAGTTAGAAAGTATTTCCTTCCTTGAGTGAGTGCTGATTGTGTTGTGGCACAAGAGGTTGTGATCACATCCCATTGATGCATTTTTGTTTTTAACACAAGGTGACAATGATGTGGTTGTTGTTGTTGTTTGGTTGGTTGTTTTTGATGATGTTGGAGGTTTGTGGTTCATCCAAAATGACCACACATGTTTTGAACATAAGACTACAACTAATTATTTTTTTTATTATTTAAACAATAATTTTTTAAATAAATCAACTAATTGAAAATGATTCCTACATTTTTTTTTTTTTTTGTATTTTGTCCAATCAACACAAGACTCCTAAGTATTTGTTTTATTACCACCAAGACCAATGAATACCACTGTGGTGACAAATTAGTTATTTTATGGAGGTAGAAATGTGTATAGAAAAATAAATATCTGATTTATACATTTTTTTAAACTTAGACTTATTGACTGGTACTGGTTGCAGTGAGAACAAACAGAGCAACACAACTTACATGCAAATGTAAGCGATGAGTAAAATAAATTGTCTCACTGTTTTATTGTGACAACTAAATGAATGATTACATGCAATAGAGGGAAGCTGGTGCAAAAACTGGTCAGTAAGTCAGACAATGCATTCAATCCCTCTCATGATCAGATCGCTGTTTTCTGGCTAAGTCTACATCCTCCAGTGATTGAGGTCAAGCATAAGCAAAAAATATTCTCCAGTGCACATCAGTAAATTTTGCCATGTTCCTCTTTTGGCAGATAATGTGGCACTGTGCTAGACCCAAGTCGGAGTATCCAATCCTTTGCTGGCTCTGACCCCTGTTGGACTCAGCACAAAAATTTGTCAACAGCATGCCTCTGCCCTCCCACTGCATGTTTTTTATCACTCCCACTTGAGCTGTAGTCTTCTGAGCAATCCCCGCAGAGAGATTTTATTTGTAAAGGGTGTTTTTCATTTACGCCTGTGTCCTGTGTTTCCTTTCTGTTATAATGCTGATCCTAGAAGGCAAAGATAGAAGGCATGCTTTCTCATAGTCTGTACACGTGTGTGTGTGCGTGCGTGCGCGTGTGTGTGTGTGTGAGTGTGTGTTAGAAGGTAATGATTTCAGAGTGAATCACTATCCTGAACAGACTTCATTGTCTGACTCTGATTGTATTTGCCCTTTAAGCAGTGGCATTGGCAATATACTTTGTTCCCACCAGCTCCCCAGAATTTCCAGGTGATGCTTTATTTCTCAGTGGCTTTCATACTCTGTTGTAATTACACGCTCACTTTAATAAAATACTCTCTCTCTCTCTCTCTCTCTCTCTCTCGCTCGCTCTCTCTCACGCTCTCTTTAGGTCTCTGTGTGGAGCCGGGTGATCCTCCTCTGCTTCAGCAGCCTCTGCAGACTTCCAAATCAGGGATTCAGCAGATAATTGAATGCTTCCGTTCTGGTTTGTGTTTTCTTATTGTCCTTCATTTCATTCTTATTTATGAACTCCTGTCATTGCTCCCTTCTTTCTTTTGACTATGTGTTGACAGTTTTCACACTGGAGTGCCGCAAGAAATTGTGATCTAATCCTACTGACACAGCAGTGGATTTTCATCTTTTATACCACCATTTTTTTTCTTTTTTTTTGCATTGATTGCTAATTTTTTTTTTTTTATTAATTGATTAATTGTTTAGTCTGTAAAATGTCAGCAATTCTGTTCAATTCAGCTTTATTTATATAGTGCCAAATCACAACAACAGTCGCCTCAAGGCGCTTTATATTGTAAGGTATATTGTATGGCGACAGTGGGAAGGAAAAACTCCCTTTTAACAGGAAGAAACCTCTGGCAGAACCAGGCTCAGGGAGGGGCAGCCATCTGCCGCGACCGGTTGGGGGTGAGGGAAGGAAGACAAATCGGCAAATCGGTACAATGTGAATCTGCAACCCTGAATTGGATAAGCAGTTAAGAAAATGGATCCATCTTTTCCATCCATCTATTGTCTTCCACTTCTATGAAGTCCTTTAGGGTAGCAGCAGGCGAAGCAGGGTATTCCTAAAGCCATGATTATGCTCTGTTGCGGACACGGATGTGAACAGCTGTAGACACTGTGGACAGGCTGTTTAAGTCTGCCTGAAAGGCACATGTGTAGTTGGTGTATGGTAATGTAAAGTCTCCATATCTGATGACAGTGAGCACCTATTAGCTGGACTTCCTTTGCCCAGAAGTGCTTTCCTGTTCCTCCTAGGTCTTCCCGAGGCTATATAAGTATATAACGTCTCCAGTGATTTCTGGGTCTACCCCTGGTTCTCTTCCTAGCTGGGCATTCTTGAAAAGCTTTCCAGAGCTCATGACCATAGGTGAAGGCTGAGACACAGATCGACTATTCAATTTAAAATGTTTCCTTCCAACTTAAGTCTCTCTTCATCACAACAACATACAGTGCAACACAGTAGTCACCAGTATTCAAAATACTGTAGATTATGTTTCTGTCGAAATAATGATTTTTCTGCTTGAACTCAGTCAGTTGTGTTTAGCCTGATCTCCTCCTCTGTACCATTATATTGTAGTTTCAGTATGGTTATGCCTTGCTGTTGCAATCTGTGCCACTACACATATAGTTCTGAGCCAGTGGCAAAAGGGCAAGAGATAAAATGAAGTGACAGGTTTGTGTATGTGTTGTCCTGACATCTGTGTGAGTCATAATATGCGTAACATGAATGTGTGTATGTGCATATGTGTATGCGCACATGTAAGTAAAATGTCCAGCATGGTCCAGCAAATTAGTCACATACCTAATAATATACTGAACACATGCATATGGACAAATGAAATGAATATGAAATATTTGAGTGCTGAGTGACAGTTATTGAAAAAGTAAAAGTAATGACAGCAGTCAACACAGAGACTATCATCATCATCATCAGAAATCCTTTAACAGAACAAAGCACTACTTCCAGGGATTAGGCTTCTATCAGACTTACCCTACAGGCCTTTCATGCATAATGGAACTTATCATTCCTCTGTGATTAATCCTAATATCTAAGCAGTTTCTTACATCAAGATATAATACACTGTTTTATAATCTTTTTAACAACCATGACAATAAAAATATAAATGAATTCAGATTTTGTCTAATAAATTTTACTTCAACATTGTGAAAAAAAAACCCTTAGAAAAGCTTCTTTGTTACAACCTACGCTTAAGAGTTTTGTATCTGTGCCTTTGACTGCTTGTATTTGTGTTGCAGGCACCAGCCAGCTGAAACACATGCTGCTAAGGGAGGTGGACACCATCTTTGAGTGTAAACTGTGCCGCAGTCTGTTCAGAGGCCTGCCCAACCTCATCACACATAAAGAGTACTACTGCCTATCACGGCTGCCCGAATCTGATGGTCAGTGACAAAATGCATAAGCATGCAGACACACATTCATGAACATGTCTGGAATACACCTTATACACCTTTATAATTCAATTTCTGCTGAGAAAGCCCAAAAAAGCATAGAAGATCCAAAATCCAAATGTCTGAAAACTCAATAATAAAATCAATAGGCACAACAAGAGCTGGGGAGAGACCTAATGTGAAGACTGGGGACATTCACATTAACTTGTTAACACCCCCAGACAAACTGTGAGTCCCTGAATAAAGCAGAGATCAAACTTCACTTCAGCTTGGGATCCATAAATCTCAGAGGTTACCCACACACAAATGCCCTTTGCAAAAAAAACCAAACACAAAACCTGATTTCTTTATCGTCTCCTTCGGCTTCTTCAAATTTGACTTTCTCTCACTCCCCTTACTCTCTTTCATGCCATCTGTCTCATACTCATTATTATCTCTGTCTTTGTACACACAAATCCACATCCAATTGCACATCTATCCATCAGTCTCTTCCTTTACTCAAAATACAGTTTCTCGTCTTGTACCACTAAGGAGAGTGACTTTTATCTTGCAGCATTTGTTTTATCTACTTCTCATTAGTGACAGTATGTGTCCACGTCTCTTTTCTTTACAAGAGGAAGGAGGCTCCAAGAAAAGATGAAGCCTAAGAAAGTCTTCCAAGTAATTTCTCTGTTACCTATCTCTTGTTTCTTTTTGAGAAAGATCTGTCTCGGTATAGACAGTCAGCTATATTTTTCTCACTTTATTTGCTTTGTAAAAAATGTACGTCTTTTAATTGTATCTTATCTTCATCTGCTTTTTGATCCGTGGACCAGTAAGTACAGCTTTGTTTTTTTTTTTTTTATTATTCAATCAGGAGTCTATCAACTGAGGTTTATTGTGTATTATATTAGAAAATGACTTATTGTCAGCCCGTCCATGTACAAGTATACAGTGAGGTTGAAATAGTGTTTTTCTTAGTCCCATGATGCAACACATAACAGTGCAAGACAACCCTAAAGTGCAGACACAGACATCATGGTTGCATTGCCAGTAGGCATAACACAACACAGCAGAAACAGACTTTACAGTAACAGTACCGGTAGCTGTTAGACAGTAAATATAAAGTGAATATAAATATACAAGAGTATAACATACATAGTTATGACATCAGAGTGTAAAGTGCCTTGTGCCAGTTTAAGGTGGCAGTGCATGTAAACATGTCAGAATGTAGACATATTGAAGTATGTTAGTCCGTAGAGTGTCTGTACAGTGTAGACATACTAGGCTGTAAAATATGACTGAAGGAGGGTAGCCTGTGTTCAGTCTCTTGGTGCAGGGAGGGGGCCCCAAGCTGTTGAGAAGCATTACTGCTTGGGAGAAGAAGCTATTGCAGTGTCTGGTAGTGCTGGTTCGGATGCTCCAAAACATTAGGCCGGATAGCAGAGGAATGAACAGTCGATGGGAGGGGGTTTAAGGGCTCTGGAACGATGCTGGTTGCATGGCAGATACAGTGTTTATTGTATAGTTCTGTAAGAGGTGGGGCCCCAGTGATCTTCTCTGCTGTCTTTACAATCCACTGGAGGGACTTCCAATCAGTTTAGTTGCAGTTCCCATTCCAGACAGTGACGTATGAGACCTGCAACAAAACTGATTGGAAATCTCTTTGTCTATTAGCTCTATACCTCCTGTTAAAAAGGGCTTTATTATTATTAAAGAAACACTAATCCTGTCAAGAGTAAACTTTTGGATTTACTTTAAATAAAATGCTCTGTGTGGATAAGAATATGTGCCAAACTAAAATTGCACAGAGAAAATCTTTTGTAGCCTATCACCCTCATGTATTCAGTACATAACCTGAATCACACCAACCACTCTACACTCCAACCATATTAAATGTTGTTCCACTCTCCCCTTTTTTTCAGTATCACAAAAGAAAATTAAAGAGAAAAGGTGGCTGGCCCCTGTGAGATTATTTTGTCTGTTTAGATTTGGGCACTTTTATCTGATGCCTTTGCGCAATTTGCCACAGGTCAGAGATTTTAAATGAATACAATGACTGCTTCTGTTTCTCTTTTTAATAGTATAATGTTGCAACCAATTAGGCCAAATTGCAGTCTTTCAGGTGAAGGCATCACAGCTGAATGAGGATCATTTTCCTCTAATTAAAATCTTTTCATTTTGGGTTGCCTTGTCTTCATGATCTTTTTTTCAATATATATTCAAATACCCATTCTAAATGGTGTTGTCAGTAAAACATGGCTCTGTAGTAGCCTCATGTGGAAGCTGTGAACACAGCTGATATTAGCATTTTATTATTAGCAAGGCAAATATTTTCATTACAAATTTCTAGCTTGCTCTTTGTAAGGCAGCTGCACCAGACTAGTGGTCAGGTCATACAAACTTTAGTCCAGCTTCTGAAGATTTCACTGAGACCTCCACTGAACCTCTACATGTGTCACTTTCATATATTTGTGTTTTTCATTTGTGTATTGTACTGACAAACAGCTTCGCAAGATCAGAAACAATCTTTTGGATGTTGGTAAACATCCAGCCAATTTTCTCTCGGTCAAACCGTGCTTGGTATCTCACTATGATAAGCACCCATTGGGTCATGTCTGTCTGAAGACAGACCAACACAAGAACAGTCCATCTGGCTCTCTCTCAAAGCCTTGACTTGACACCAGGCATTCTTGCTTTCTTCCTCGCAAAGATTGCTTAAACTCTTTGGCTGTCCCGATTCTAGATTATTCATTCAACTGTTCACTGATACAACCATCAAGGTGGTCATTGAACATCGTTTTTCTGCTCTCTGGATATACATGTATTACAGTATTATTGTTGTGTTTGCGAAGAATTGGTTCTTTTGTAAGGAGTACTTGTTGCATCACAGTGCAGGACTAACTGAACTATGTTACTAAGTTACATTTCTTGGGTTGCTTGATAAGTTGCTTCTTTTGGGGTCATGGGAGATTAGAGCATTTCCTCAGCAGGCATTCAAGTAATATGAATCAATAGCACTGATCAGAAAGTGTTTATAGTAATTTATATGCATTTATAATTCTTTTGTTTTTAAGTAACTCTATTGTTTTGTTTTTTTTTATTATTGTTTGTTGGGATTTTTCCTTCATAGGTTCATCAGGTGATGATAGGCAGAGTGTAGCCATGAAGGATTTATTGGACGCTATCTATCCAAGAGTTGATCGGCCAGATTATGTAGTCCGACTGGAGCCCATTCAGACCACCACCAAGGCGGTGTTCCAGTACCTCACCACAGAGGAGGAACTGGCTAGATTTCCATCACACACACCCAGGTCAGCACTATGCTGATGGAGTAAGATGTACCATAACTTCTCAATTCAGGTCTTTTCTTTGATTCTGATATCTGATGTCTTTTTATTTCTCACAGTGCCAGAGAGAGTCCAGTAAATTGGGAAGGAGAATCGATGGAGGGTGTGGAGAGCAACCAGGCAAACCAGACAGGTGGACCAGAAAGCCACAGCAGCCCAGGAAACAACCAGGGACAGAGGAGATGGGAGCCCGAAGAGGAGGCTAAAGAGGAGCAGCCACCGCCTGAGGATGAGGGGTCGAACAGCGGGGTAGGTGTCACAGAGCACGAGTGACAAAGCATTGTCTTGTTTGTGATGTTGAGTAAATCAGACTCATTTCTCTCATTTTCATTCAGGTTGAGGATGTGACAATCTCCTGTTGTCTTTGTGGGCAAGACTTCAACTCCCGCCGCAGCATCAGACGTCACTGCCGCAAAATGCACCAGACAAAACTCGAGGAACTCAGAAAGTTTACGGAGACACGCACAGTTCCTACGAGCCTCCTGTCTATGGTGAAAGGTAACGATTTATACAAACAGTATTTGTGTTAGTATACTTGGTATTCATAAAATGGTCAGTTTTTTCTGTTGTGCTTTTCCTGTGGTGACAAAATCAAATGTCTTATGCCAAAAGGCTAATAAAACTCACCTAAACTTGTTTCCTTTCCCACAATCCTCCTTGTTTTTTCTTAAAAAAAACAAAAAAACTCTATAATTACTTTCATATTACTAACTAACCCCCTCTATTGGGTAACTGACAGGTGGGATTGTATAACAGTATTCGGCCTGTCTGTCTGTAATATTTCTAAACTTTATTAATTTTTTTTTTACACAACACTGACATTAAAAAGCTTCTGTCAGCTGTTCCTTTGTTCACAAGGGGTCATCACAGCAAGATGGCTCCACATATTTGTTTTGGCAGATTTTTATACTGGATACCCTTCCTGACGCAACCCCCATGGCATTCATGTCTCTTCCTGGTCTAAAACCCGGGATTTTTTGCATGTTAGGCAAATGTAAACCTCTAAAAAACTCCTCTAAAAAAAACCTTTTATTACTTGTTCAAACTTACCTTGAGTTCCTGGACTTGGATTTTTTTAATGTCATTTTTGGTCACAATCTTTCCATAAACATGTTA
>VUQS01045937.1:20904-33254 GCA_015108495.1 Heterochromis multidens
TATATATAATTTTTTTAAAAAAAAAAAAAGATAAAAAAAAAAACATAAAAAATTTAAAAAAAAAAAAAAAAAAAAAAAAAAAAAATCTAATTCTGGCCAGTACCTTGCCTACAAACTATGTGGAGCCAGCCCTCAAAGCTGTTAATTTACTGTGGGTTTACCTGTTGTTCTATTAAAAATAATAATTGGCTGTATTTTTTGATGTTAAATGCCATTTTATACTTTCCCACATGAATTATCATTTGAAATAATAACCCTTTTTTCAATACACCAAAGGTCGGCCGAGGACTCTGAGCACACCTACTGGAAAATCATGCCCAGTGTGCCTCAAAACCTTCGCTACCAAAGCTAATGTGCGACGGCACTTTGACGAGGTGCATCGTGGTCTGCGACGGGACACCATCACACCCAGCATCGCCTCGCGCCCTGGCCAGCCCTTCTCACTGGAGGTCACGCCTCCCAGGAAGAGCAGCAATGCCTCTCCAACACGTGGCCACAGCTCCAAGTCCACCCCTGTGAACTCTAAAACATCATCTTCAAACCAAAACCAAGCCAAACCTCAGAGTCAGCTCCCAGCCTCTCCACAGGCAAACTTGGCATCATGCCGCTGCACGCTCTGCAAGAGGAACTACAGCTCTCAGGTAGGGTTTGTCGATAACTTGGTATTTTGTCATCATGTAATTTTCTCCTTCAGAAAATGAACATCGGTTCATTTAAAAAAAATTATTTTAATGATGTGTTTCAGCTCATGTTGAAGAGGCACATGCGTATAGTCCACAAGATATACAGCATGAAAAGTAACAGGTCTTCTACTACAGCGATGTCCACTACTGCAGCAGCCACTTCCAACAGCAGCAGCACTAACTTGGCTCTCAGCAACAATGTCAGGGTGAAGGAGGAAGCAGTGGAGCCCTCGGATGAAGAAGACGATGAGGACATTGACAACAGTCCAGCTCCTTCTCCTACTGATAGCACTGGTACAGCTAAAGGGGTTTCTGTGGCACACAATGCCATGAAGGTAAAGGAGGAAGAGGCCCCGTCAAGCCCAAAAATGACATTATTATCATCATCATCATCCTCCCGTGGGGGAAACACGTGTAGCGGCAGCATGGCCGCCAAAATGACCAAACTGTCAGTGGGCTTTGACTTTAAGCAGCTCTTCTGCAAGCTGTGCAAACGACAGTTCAGCTCACGTCAGAACTTAACAAAACACATCGAGCTGCACACCGACGGCAACGACATCTTCATTAAGTTCTACCGCTGCCCTCTCTGTCGCTACGAGTCACGTCGCAAGCGCGACGTCCTGCGTCATGTGACTGTAGTCCACAAGAAGTCATCTGCGTACCTCGCCAAGATAATGCCGAAACTGGAGAGCAGGGCAGTGAAGAGGCTTGCAGAGGTAGTTCTCAACAGTTCGAACAAGAGGACAGGCAGCAATGTCAAAGAGGAAGTGAACGGACGTCATGCTTCGTCCTCTTCCTCCCCCTCACCTCCTGTCACTCGTAAGCAAGAGTGCTCCACAACTGGCCCAACAGCCTCTTCAGCCTCCTCTTCCTCCGCCCCACCTCCAGCCCCCGTCACTCGGAAACAGCAGGAGCTGTCATCGACAGTCTTCACCCCGTCCCCTCCTGTCACCCGTAAGCAAGAGAGACAGCAGACCCATCAGCACCGCCCCATCAGCCCCCCGCTGACCCGCCGCAGCGAAAAACACACACACCAACGCAACTCCTCCTCCTCCTCCTCCTCCACAACCACCACCACCACCACTACTACCACCACCACCTCACCCAGCAACCAAACCCCACACACCCGACGACATGATGCCCAGTCAGAGAGCAGCACAGGGACATCATCCACTGAAGTCAGGGTAACCAAGAATTTCTCCCTTCACGCCTGTGACCAGTGTGGACGGGCTTTTGCTAAAAAGGTATGATTGACATGAATATTTTCTTTTTTAAAAAGAAACACTTCTCCCTGTGAGAACATGAGGCAGATACTGACAAAGACCAAATAACCTTCATTAATACCAGTGAAAGTCTTACTGTGTCAACAGTTTTACAACAGTGTCCTGAATAAGATGGGTAGCAGCACAATTTTGCATTCAAATGTGTCACCTTGGACTCTGCAGTTTTCTGGCATATAGGAAAAATGATTAATTGATTAATCAGTAAAGTCGTCCCTAGATTAAGCATTTATCTGTGTGTTATTTTTCTGCAACCACAACATTAAGATACATTTGGCCAGTAATGACTTTATAAAATGAAAATACCCCACTAGCGTGCATCTACATAACATTTGAATGAATTTGTTTATTTTTCTCAGTTGTACCTGGAGTCACATAAGCGAAGCCATCGTAATGCATCGACGGCAGCAGCCAGCAGGAGGAAAGGAGTCAGCACCCGCTCCAAATCCCTGGTCTGGTGAAAAACACAGTGTAAGAACACAGAGAGTTTCCCTGCAGTACAGTGGCTCTGCTGCTTCATCGCTGTCTCATTCTCAACCTGCCAGTTTGTCTTTTTTATTTTTTGTCTTCTCTCTTTCCTGATGTGTATGCTGAAATTACAAAAAAGCTCCTGCATGATGAACTTGTACCTGAGCAAATCTGTAAATGCCTGTTTGTGTTTAAGAAAGGTTTCCAGTTTCCTTTGTAGCAAGAAATGTATGTTTGTTTGTCTTGAAGACCACTCCCTGCGCAGAGATGAGAAATCCCAATCAGTCTCCTCCTTCTTCTCCTCCTTTAATTAACTGCTTGGCACATTTTCCCAGCTGTTTCCTACATTCTCACTCTCACTTATTTCTCTATGTATCACTCTGCTCATTAGAAGCCTTTTTCTTACCTTCTGTTTCTCCCTTGATTCTTTGTTCGACTCATTCTGATCATTTTTTCCCCTCACTTTTACATCTCTCTCCTCACAGACCCCTGGGAATAAAGGATGAGCGAGCCACTAACGATGACAAACTGGAAAAATAATGGGCAGATGGAGCAAGCACAGGAAAAAGATGACGGAAATGTGAAGGAAACAAACAAAAAGGAACAATGGAGCCCGCTGGAGGAGTGAAGTACAAACGATTTTATTTTCCACATTTGCTTAAGAACCAAATATATTGTTGGAATCTGACATTCTTGTACAGTTTCATGATAAAGCCAGCCAGCCTGCTGGATGGTGGCGCTGCTATCCACACAGAGACTCACTACTGCTACATAGTATCTCTATTTACCTACTACAAGATGTGAATATGGATCCATATGCAGATGACTAGTTCGTACTGCTTTGCTCCTGTAAACAGCCTTTAGCAAAAGGATGAAGTTAGTCTATGGAAATGTGTGTGTGCTTGTGCGTGTGTGTGAAAGAAGGAGGAAAATCAGAACTGGATTGTGGTCTCCACAGAAAACAGACTGAACGATAAAGCTAAATTCACCCCATACAAAATGAATCAAGATCTTTGCAGCAGCATTTCATTAATTTATGACTTATGTGTATGTCTGTATTTTAAATTGGGTGTGATGCAGACCTAATACATTCAGCTGGTTCATTAGCTTTTTCCCCTCTTGATTCCTATGTTGATTGGACCACTGTTATGCCCTGCTGTCTTTCCAGAGAGAAACTGTAGCCAAAGTGTTTGACGCTCTTTAGAATTGAATAGTCTTTATTTTGTCATGTAAGTGTTCCCCGTTGATAATGAAATTCAGACAGGTCAGATTTGGTCAGCTCTAAAGCAACCAACAAGTTCAGATGGTTATGAATTACAGGGTACAGTCAAAGAAAAGGAAATACTAGAGTGGAGTTTTAAGTTTTCTTTAAAGAAAAAAACAATGTGTGCATGCTTCTTCTGATATCACTTCTATCACTTTAATGTGGTAATCACAGTTTTTTCTGCCTTATCTACTTGGAGTGATTACATGCTTGTAAAGGGTGTTTCCTTTACCTTGACAGTAACCTGAACCACCAGGTCATGCTTCCAGAGGTCTTGTCTGTGTAGATTTCTAGACCTGAAAGAAATCTTTTGCTCAGTAGAAAATAATCAAACTCCCACTTAAAAAAGTCAGAAACAGCAGGGGAAATATTCTGACTATCAAACTGACACCCTATATGTTAAATCACTTGCGTAAATGTAGGAGGTGCTGTGAGAAGGGACTGGACAGCACATTATGTGGAGTAATGTGTCCCTGAATGTTTGCAGGATGTGACAGGTCACCAACAGCCATACTGCCTTAGATCTTAAACTGTTAACTGGATGATATTATTTTCTGATCACTGTCATCTTGCTGATTCTTCCTTTAGTTACTGTACTTTCCATCACAGGTCCTGGTAGATGTGTCTCAACCTCAGTGCCTAAAGCAGCAGGCGTAACAGATTTGAATTAAAGCAAGGTGGTGAGGCTAATCTTGATCAGAACAGACAAAATAAGAAAGCCACATATCCAGAAATTGACATTAAATGTTATGTTACATCCACATAAACATGTGGGGGCATGAACCTTTCTTTCCCTCCTTTTACTTATAATTTTTTTTTTTTTTTTACTAATTACTGTATCAATTCCATTCAGAATATGCTTTCATGTACTCAAACTTAAGAGGTTGGGTTTGGGTTTACTTGTTTGCTAACAGCTCCTGATGGTAGTCTTTGAGACACTGGCACATAAAGAGTTGGAAGGAAAGGATCGAGGAAGACCAAAAGCAGATATGTCTTACTGTTCAAACAGAAAGCCATGAAATGGAACAAAACCTGAAAAAAAGGAAAGACCAAACTTTATTTTTATAACGGAAGATGCTAGTGCAACAAGGTCTTGACAACATGTATATATTGATTCATCCTGCACGGATGGTATAAATAATAGTTCTAATAGTCAAAATAGTTACTCACTTGTGTTGGTTGGCCATATGCTTTGAACGTCTGACTAGTTACGACTCTGTAATTGTTTAATGCTGAAACAAGCTTGCATTGTTCCACCATTAGTTCGTTTTTGTATCTTACTCCATTTGAAGGAGGACATGTTGTTGTTGAAATGTGTCCAGAGGAGAGCAGGAATGAAACCTCAAGAGACTTTTAGATTTTTTTTTTTTTTTTTTTTCTTTCAGATTTTCATTTTCCCTTCCAGACTTTGTTTCCTTTGCTGAAATACATCTTTTTAAATTTTTTTTTTTTTTAATGTCACTGAGTTGTTGTGGCGAGGAAACTGGCGAGGAAACTGAGGCTACAGTTCTCCAAAATTGGACAATAAAAGATTGGAAAAATGTTGCCTGGTCTAATGAGTCTTAATTTCTGCTGCGAAATTTGGATAGTAGGGTCAAAATTTGGCATAAAGCATGGATCCATCCTGCCTTGTATCAACAATTTAGGCTGCTGGTGGTGTAATGGTGTGGGGGATATTTTCTTGGTACACTTTTGGCCCCTTAGTATCAGCATCAGCATTGAACATTGTTTAATTGCCACAGCATGCCTGAGTATTGTTGCTAATTATTTCCATCCCTTTAAGAGCACAGTGTACCCATCTTTTGATGGCTGCTTCCAGCAGGATAACGCACCATATCACAAAACTCAAACATCTCAAATTGTTTTCTTGAACATGACAATGAGTTCACTGTACTCAAATGGCTTCTTCAGTTACCAGATCGCATCATGGATGTGCAGCCAACAAATCTGCAGCAACAGTTTGGTGCTATCATGTCAAAATGGACTGAAATCTGAGGAATGTTTCCAGCAACTTGTTGAATCTATGCCATTAAGAAATAAAGCAGTTCTGAAGGCAAAAGGAGGTCCAACCTGGTACTATCAATCTGTAATTAAGAAGAGTTAAGGAGTGACTGGTAAGTTTACACACGCCATCTATCTGACAGAAATACTCATCAACGGCTTTAAAGTCGTCCAGTACAAATCCATCACTTACTGCAGTTTTAGTAGTGCTATCTAAAAACTACAGCTGTTTGTAGTAAGTCGTTCTACCTTCTTACAAAATATTTGTGACGTAAGAATATAAGTGTAAAGTTTTTGCGATATCTATAAGATGAATAGAAAGGATTTCGGCTGTGAATGCGGAGAAGGTGTATGAGGAGAGCTTTGTCATCATTGCTACAGGACTAACTTCAAATTTAAAGTCGTTAGCTAAAGGGACCTTGTGGAGACCCCTAAAATTCCATGAAAAAAAACCCAGATCTTTATTTATAGAGGTAGAAAAATTAAAAGTACATAGGAAAACATACTGATTACTAGTATAAATATGAAAGTTACATGAAAATGCAACTTGAAAGTTACACATGACCAATGATAAATATTTTGTAATGCCTTCATGTTTAAGTAGGAGTTTTTCTTTTGTTTTTGTTTTCTTTTTTTAGAATTTGAAGACAGGTGAGGGTCGTGTTGCACTTACAAGATGACCGCCACTAGATGGTACCATTGCTCCGCGTCTATCCACCGCCCACCGCATCGGAAAAGCCACAAATTGGACATGTTGCGCACATCTTACACATTCACATGAGGGAACACCCGGGTCTGTTTCAATTGCCTGGTTTCTGACTCCACACAGCTTATCAAATTGTTATTACACAGCAGATGGGATGCGGTTCATTTGTTTAATTCCATTCACCACAAAGAACCATGGCACTATGATTGTACAAGGGGGGGGAATCAATGCGCGCAGTAAAAACGGATTGAAGTTCAGGCAATTAAGAGTGTGGCGCAACGCCTGCCTGAGCATATTTTGATGACTTATTAACGTGTTCTAATAACCAAAGCCTTCTACTGTGGAAACAATCGATCCGATTGATTGGTAATAAACTTGATTGAATGGGTGGACTCTGCTGGACGACAGTGGTGTAATTAGACGATGATTTGGTGCAGGCGGCTTGAGCAGACTCGATGCCTGAAATACATATGTTTCACGTAGAGCGGGGTTCGTGCTTTGTGTGGCAGCGGAGTCGTGCGCTGTCCCTTTCAGCACCGACAACCTGGAGAGGGGTGTGCGCGCGCGTCCGCGGAACAGCACGAGCGGACTTCACGGGAAGGGTTTATGCGCAAAGTGCGGAAAGCTTAGAGAAGGACTGGATAACAATCAGGTGGGTTTTACCAACATTATTGATCATTACTGACAAGAGTCCGTGTATGATGAATTCCTGCACTCTGTCCCCTCATCACCCTCTCTCTTTCTCCCTCTCTCCCCCTCTCTCTGTATCTGAGATTCATTCTTGGGCATCGACTTCATTACAGGCAGCCTCCCTCTATTGTCTCCTTTAACAAGTGCGGAGTTAATAGTTGATTTTCCCCCCTAAATCAGCTCTGTTGGTCACGACAGAACACTTTCTTTTTCTTTTTTTTTTAGTGGCAGCTGCACAGATCTGTTCCTTTGTCCTGTCTTCGCCATGAGGATTGTCTAATTGTCTTCAAATTCCTTTTGCTGTTGTGGAACAAAAAGATTCCACTTCAGGATATATATAAATTTTTTTGTGAGGGTGGAGGTGAAACTGCTGAGTTCCGCAAGGAAGTTGCTTTAGACGGACAGGGACCCCACGGAGCCTGCGGGGGAGGCTGGAGCCGGAGCTTCACCGTTCGCACACTGGCAGATGATTTGATTTTCTGATTTCTGAGGTATCCAACAAGCAAATTCTTTTCTCAATATTACTAAATGCTGTTATCTCTTTTCTTCTCTCTTAAATTTCTCTGCGAGGGTGTTTCGCTCTCTCTCTCTCTCGCTCTCTCTCTCGCTCTCTCTCTCTCACACATTCCTCTAGTGAATGGTTTTGGCCAGTCTGTGTTACTCATTGTCTCAGTTTCACTGCTTACTTCTTGCGGGATTTTATTGTTTTATAATTTTTTTTTTCTCACATGGATTTCCCCACAATGGAGGCTGGGTGAGTACATGCTCTTACAACACACGTTAAAAGGTATGTTTGACTCAGTATTGCGCGATATGTATTAGTGCTGAAAGACCAGAGACATGATATAATGAGCATGAAATTTGCTCTTCCAGATATCATTGCACGGGTGTTTCTCTGCTTTTACTGAGGATGGCACTGTCTTAATTAGGGTGCAATTAGAATACCACCACTGCTGTACAGAATGAAGCCCAAAGGGCTGCATAATGAGCGCACACCCCTAGACTTTGATCTCGCATAGTCTTATTTTTGAACCTGTGAGCTCTGCGTTATCTTCTGACACATGACTTAATCACATCAGAAGCATGTGTTTTAAAAGGGATGCGTGAGCTTTCCTGCATGTCCCAGTGATGTTTGCTGAAATTTTGTGCATTTTCATATGGGAAACAATTAAAAAAGGTTTCAAAGGATGAAGAAAAGTGTTTGGAGGTAACATCCAGGGGAAACATGAAATATGTTTGGAGTGTTTGGAGATGAGATGAAACCAAGCATAGAAAATGTGCTTTTTTTTTTTAACAAAAAAAATGTTCTGCATGGATTTCATTCAGGCACATTTCATTTATTCATCTACAGCCTGGGTAGGGTTATGAAAAGAGGTTGGATCCGAAGATTTGTGTGTCTGTGTGTGTCTTGGGGGGAATCACCGTTTTTAGTGCCCTGTTGACCTATGATCTAGCTAAAATAGAAAAATCATTAAAAAACAAAAGTGAGAGCGAGGGAAGGGAGAAATAAAATTAAGCATATATGTGAGAAGATGAAGGAGGGGGTGGCGAAGTGGCTGTTCGCAATTGTTGGATGAGGTACTCTAAGGAACACCTACTTAAGGGGAAGGGGAGAGAGAGAATGAGGAGGAGAGGATGGGGAGAGGACAGGGCAGCAGAAAAGCTATCACTTTCTGAAAAGAGCAGTGCACTCCCTAGAGAGATGGAGACGGCCTGTAGAAGGTGATGTGATGCAGCAGTGAGGCAGACGAGATGATGGCAGAGATGTAGAGGTTGGTAGAAATAAAGAGGGAGGGAAAAGAGAGAGAGAGAGAGAAAACTGAAGGGAAGAGGAGAAGGAAGGGTCTGGAAAAAGGGAAGAGACAAATGAAAAAAGTGAGGAGAGAAGAAAAGATAAAACCGCGACTACAACCAGAAGTGGGCAACAGGCTCATAGACAGCCAGCCGTGGGTGTGAATTAAAAAGAGTGATGAGCCAGCTGCAGCCTTTTGGGGTTTTAACCCTCTTCATCGCTGAGCACATAACCATCACAACAGCAGGAGCCTCCATCTTTGGGATTTCTGCTGCCTCCTTTTAGGCTGCCACATGGGAGAAAAAAAGCTGATTTTTGAGCCCTTTCAGAGTGTGACTGGGACTCTGATGGAAAGACCAGTAGCCAAGATGATCAAGAACAGCATAAGCTCAGGTGTGTAATACTGCTTAGAGACAAAGGATGTCTTTTCACCTCTTAAATGTAATAATCCTCAGTGAGCGCGAGTGTAAATGAGACAGGAAACTTTTAATAACCTCAGGGCCTCAGCTCAGTCACGAGACGTTCGCACATTGCCCTGATCTGTTTTTTTTTAGTGCCCCTCTCGAGACATTTGCATGTAGTTACATCTTGAACTAGTGTAGCTGTTTTTAAATCATAAATGTCCCCTTTCTGGTTTAAAAATGTTCATGCAGTTGCTCCCTATTTGGGAATATAAGATGCCTGCCAAGTGCTAAGAGCTGCAAGGATGAACTAAAAAGCAAAAAGCAGGCAAAAGGATTGACAGAAGCTGTACCACAGTATATTGGACCCTGTTGGGCTATACTCAAATGTAGAGTTGAGCTGACTATAATCTAGTGCAGCTTAATGACTGGGGGCCCCTCACGCTTCATTTTTAACTCATTCTTTGCCTGTGCTGAGAGGAGCCTGAATCCAAGGGAAAAGTGTTGAAAAAACAATGTTGCAGGGAGAAGAATGTTAGAAGATGAATCAGAACTGGATAACCTATATAAGGCAGGATTTTTAATCATAGCGGGGGCTTGGCCGTATGAGTGGCTTTGACCTAATTCCATTTAGAGTAGAGAGAAACTGATGAATTAATTGGGACAGAATCGAATTATAAATGGATTCTTCAAGAGTGCGTCTCATGCTGGGATGAGATCTGAGCCCATAACCTGTTAGGGCCTCCTGTGGGTGAAATCAAACAGGCCTGCGGAATAGTTCAAAGGTCTTTAAATGATGACTGGCTTTCATTATGGAAAGGCTATGCTGTTGTTTTATAGTGAGACAGAGAGAAATCTTTTTGAAAACTGCTCTGGGATTTGATTATGGGCCAGCAGACGTACGCAGTTCAAGATTACGAGTACTGTCACAAACTGATGTAAAGACTTTTGGACAATTGCACATTGGGGAGTGCAAAGACTCATTGGGAATGCAAATATTTAAGGTAAAATAATTCATTTAGTAGTTTTGGGAGGGTTATTTTACATAATATTACGTAATTATTGGTCACGATAGCAGTGGGGCAATCTCCTCTTGTGGTAGCAAAGCTGTGGTAGTTCAAAAAAACAAGAAATCGAATTCCAGATACATGGTTGAAGATATGCAGATGGAGTAGGGATACCAAAGTGACCACACATTGGTAAACAAGCAGATTTCAGTATTACACTGTAAAACCTCTATTGTATACAGAATAGTAGCAGTTTTTAGAGCTATAAACTATTTTTGCAGATTACATTAGAAAAAAACTGCAAATCTAGTGTCATTTAATATGAAAAACTGTCTTATAGGATGATATAGGCAAAGCTGGAATAACTCACTGAAGTGGACCCCATGCTGGTGTAGGTGGTGACTTTGGGTCCAGTCTTTTATATAGTCTAGGTTATCACATACATGCTGTTTATTCCACACTTTAATGTTTTAAAAAGGAAGGTTTGTATGTGAGCATGTCTTGACACATGGATTCTCATGTATCTGTTATTTTCTCAGTGAAATATTTATGTTTATTTACTTTTTCAAAGTACGACTCATATGTGTATTCACAAAAGATAAGTGACAGCCAGCAACCAGGTAGTTTAATTTAGTGTAAAGACTGGAAACGGGGAAATGGTTAGCCTGTTGCATAGTGTATCATTTGCGTAAGCTGTGGTGGAAAATTTCTTGGCAACTTCGTAATGTTTCCACCCGTTCTCAGTCTTGATATAGTCTGCTGGCTATACCCTTCTGTTTAATGCACAGACATGAGAGCGTTACGTATCCCCTCATCTGACTCTTTGTTAGAAAATGATTAAGCATTTCCTCCTAAACTGTTCCTTTAACATTAGGATACTACTCAGTAGTTTATTTGTGCTGAGACATTAAGGGAAGAAGATAAGCATGAAAGGAACTACGAGGCCAATCAATGGGCTTGGTTGTGTGAAATAGGCCACCTCAAAAGAAAAGCTTGTGTGTATTTGGGTAAGCAGGACAACTATAATAAAGAATGAAGTTTCAGAGTGATGGCCTAAATATGTGCAAATGATGTAATGAGATACACTGACACTGACTGGCCACTTCATTAGATACACCTTGCTAGTACCAGGTTGGACCCCCTTTTGCTTTTAGTGCTGCCTTAATGCTTTGTGTCATAGATTCAACAAGGTGCTGGAAACATTCCTCACAGACTTTGGTTCATACTGGCAAGATTGCATCACACAGTTGCTGCAGATTTGTCAGTTATGAATTTCCTGTTCCACCACGTCTCAAAGGTGCTCTATTAGATTGAGATCTGGTGACTGTGGAGGACATTTGAGTACAGTGAACGTACTGTCATGTTCAAGAAACCAGTTTGAGATGATTTGAGCTTTGTGATCTGGCGTAATACCTGCTGGAAGCAGTCATCAGAAGATGGGTACACTATGACTATGACATCATCAGCAACAACAGGTAGACTGTGGCATTTGACATGACTGGTGCCCAAAGTGTGCCAAGAAAATATCCTGCACACCATTACACTGCGGCTGCAGTGATGCGGACACTGTACTGGTCCGTTGTGGTGAAGAGGGAGCTGAGCATAAAAGCGAAGCTCTCGATTTACCGGTCGATCTACGTCCCTACCCTCACCTATGGTCACGAGCTCTGGGTAGTGACCGAAAGAACGAGATTGCGGATACAAGCGGCAGAAATGAGCTTTCTTCGACGGGTGGCTGGCCTCTCCCTTAGAGATAGGGTGAGGAGCTCAGCCATCTGGGAGGGGCTCAGAGTAGAGCTGCTACTCCTCCACATCGAAAGGAGCCAGTTGAGGTGGTTTGGGCATCTGACGAGGATGCCTCCTGGGCGCCTTCTGGGGGAGGTGTTCCAGGTATGTCCCACCGGGAGGAGGCCCCGGGGCAGACCCAGGACACGCTGGTGAGATTATATCTCTCGGCTGGCCTGGGAACGCCTCGGTGTTCCCCCGGATAAGCTAGAAGAGGTGGCCGGGGTGAGGGAGGTCTGGGCTTCTCTGCTTAGGCTGCTGCCCCCACGACCC
>VUQS01045938.1:0-11485 GCA_015108495.1 Heterochromis multidens
CTCTGCATTTAATGAGCTATTATTAATCTCTGGCTCTCTTCCACAGCATGTCCTTCTCCCTTCACCCCCAACCAGTCGCGGCGGATGGCTGCCCCTCCCTGAGCCTGGTTCCGCCGGAGGTTTCTTCCTGTTAAAAGGGAGTTTTTCCTTCCCACTGTTGCCAAGTGCTTGCTCATAGGGGGTCGTTTGATTGTTGGGGTTTTCTCTGTATTATTGTAGGGTCTTTACCCTACAAAATAAAGCGCCTTGAGGCGACTTTTGTTGTGATTTGGCGCTATATAAATAAAATTGAATTGAAATTGAATTGAATTATCATGAGCTCTGACACTTTGTATTTTTTGTATTATTGTAGGGTCTTTACCTTACAATATAAATCGCCTTGAGGTGACTTTTGTTGTGATTTGGCGCTATATAAATAAAACTGAATTGAAATTGAATTGAATTGACACTGTCTTGGTGTAACTGGTCAGAACGCATCTGTAGTTCTCTGCCGCTGACTTGCAATGTGCGTCGTATGCTTTGCATCGCAAACATCTATGTTTTGTGTGACCGGGTTTAGCCGGGCAATCACCTAGGTGCCTGTTATCTGTATCAAACTCTCTCCTGTTCCACTTTGCGACCTTGCACGAGGCAAGGGTAGCGCCTTCGTCTCCGACTCTGTCGTCTTCATCCTCAACCTCGTTTTCAGGTTCCGAGTATGTTATTGACATACTGTCTTCACTATTGCTATTTTCAAAGCGTGCTCGTCGAAAGAATATTCGGAAGCCATACATCTTTGAAATCTTGGCCACTGTTGTCACGGGAGTTGTGGATACCGGAGCCTTGTATCGAGGATTCCGAAGAGTCTCTCTCGACTAGCAAACCCAGATCATTCACAGTGCTGTTGTCATATTTGGTGAAGATATCTTTGACCACCTCGGTCAAAGACATCAAATGTTTCCTCTCCTTTCCAGAGCGAAGTCGGACTGTCCAGGCTGACCATGATGCAAATGCCTATGTTCATGGACAAAACACAACAGCTCCTTCTGGCATCGGGTCCACTCTCGCAGGATCTATTGTTCGAATGTCTGATAAGTACATGTTCTATATCTACACTTGCTTAAGATACGGAAAGCAAGAGCTCACAGAGGACAACGCTCGTATCTATTTGGCAAACATAACAATGTATTTGTCGAGTTGGATCTGAAATGGATGTCCAGGTTCACAGAGCAGTGTCAGGCCCTGTACCGCGACAAATGGAGTATTTGCTCGTCTTGGTCACCTGTCAAGCGATCGCATTACATATACAGAGCGCAAACCGGAGACAGATCATTTGTTACGGTTGATGTCGCGGGCAACATGTTGCAAATTGAGAACTTTTTAGACCCCAGCGCGCCTAAGAGTGATCGCTGGAAGTGCCACATTCGCAGTGTTCAGCGAGACCTTATCTGTGTTCTCAAATGCGGCATTCAGGATACGTAGGATACGCCTGCATTGGTGATATGCAGAGGCGCTTCACACAAAATCCTTGCTGGATGTTTGCAGTGGCGAATGCGTTACACAGTCAAGGAGCGCAGACATCAGAGGACTGAAAGTGGTCACAGATTGGTCACATCGTGGAAGACGGATATATGTCTAATCTTTGACCAAAGTTGTCGAGAAGTTGTAGTGAGAACATTATGCGCTCTGGCTATGAGGGACTCCAAACTGGGAATGATGTCCAAACTAAAATGCGTCCTACCCAAGTTACGCTAGACATCCTGAGTCCCAGAGGAAATAAACCTATACCTGTGGCTGACGAGCCGAGTACGTACAATCACGAGAGCCTGGCGTGTCTGAGAGACGTGACCAGATTGCCATGCAGATCTCTATTCTTGTCGAGAATGTGAACGTTGTGGCCCTAAGACACATATTGAGAGACGCTATGGTAACTGTGCCTAAGGAGGAGGCCGGTATGATAAAGTCAACCAGAAATGAGGTTAGATTGAGAACTAGAAGTAGTAGTAGTAGTAGTAAGTCCTCAGGTCCAACCAGGTATATAACAGAATGGTTTCCGTGTGGATACTCTGTGTTGAGAGTAGAACGGTGGATCTGAGAGTAGAACGGTGGATCTGAGGTATACTTCCTCTAATGATATCTTGCGACTGTAACTGAGGCAAAGAAGACCGAGAGTTGCGGGACCTGCGATTAGCGGGAGACACACTGACACTGACAGTGACACAAAGCTTAGAGAGTATTAAAAGTGGAGAGGGAGCGGGTTTAGATCAGCCAGTTACATGCTCGATCAATTGGTTTGTATAGTTCCGGGCACGATGGCCATTGTCACCCCAAGGGTTTTGCGATTCGCAGGTTGTGTGGCCATAATGTATGTATTCCAGGTGTTCATAAAGCTCACCCAAGATAATTTAGAATCCAAGAAGAGCAGCTCCTTTCAACTTTCTTTTGCATCAAATCTCACCCCGAGAGAAGCCCAGGTTAAGGTCTTGGCGTGTCTGTCCCTGAACGAGTCTGTACTCGAATCCAAAGAAAACAGTTTCACATTTATGTGGTCGCGTTCAATGTTGTCGGAACTCAGAAGGATCGTATCGGCGAACCCCGCAGTACACTCTGGACTTGCTCCGGAGGAGAGGTTGCCATGAAACAGGAGCTCGAAGATGACATAGAGAGAAAGACGAGATATCCGATCGAGAGAGCGTGACTGACAATTATTGGGAGGAACGCACGAGCGAGGATTATTCTGGTGAAGGAGAAACTGAAGAAGCTCGGTGGGAAGACGCTGAGGAACACAAACAGGAGGACGGTTTGGACACTGGTGAGGATGGCCACAACGACCCCGAGATCGAAGACCCGGGATGTAAAGATCCTCTGTACAAGAGATCGTGGCTCAGTGTACAAGTGCAAACCCTGAGCTCCTCGTTAATGCCTTCCACCATAGGAGACGGAGAGTTCTTCCCTTGTATTGAAATAGCTATGGAAACAGAGTTGGAAGAAAGTGAAGATATGCTATCCTACCCCCTTTCGGAATACAACCTCAACGTTATGATCAAGTCATGTCGAAATCAGTATTCTATAACTTGGGCAGACAGACCCCGGGGTGAATGCGGTGCAGTGTAGAGGCGTGCTTAGAACGAGGCCGTACTGCTGGGCCACTGTGCAAGGGTCGCAGTTACGCCAGGTGCCAAGAGGAACTTTGACTTGAGTGCATGTCTAACCTGGTTCTACAGTTCCGTCCATCCCTGCCAGACATGAACGTGGGTGACCTCACCGTGGGTGAGTTCACAGTACACAGCAAAGGTGAGCTTCCGCCTATCTATGCTTTCCTGAGCCATCTGGCCGAAAGTTGCAGGCTCAACTACTTCCCAGAGTACAAGTTGATCACTCTCACTAGACACAGGGGAGCGTTGGCGTGGACAAGGGGCACTGAGGTACCATTTCACTCTCAGAAGGTCAGGATAAACACAGTTGGAGCATTTCTGTGTGCTCAAGATCATCCACTTGCGCCTTTACTTTCAAGATGTTGCAACCTGACCCCCGTACAACCCTGGGAGCTTCCCAGGGAAGTTCACAAGCTGCTGCTGCCTAGAGGAGACGAAGAAGTGCTCCAGCTATGAGCGTACTCTAGAAAACTTGGTTCCGTGTTTGAGTTTGAGAGAGTAGAGCAGTTCCTGAGTAAGGTCAGGACAAGTCTGGGGGACTGGATGTTCATGCGGCTATCGAGCAAGTCGCACGACATCAGCAGATATCCAGGAGCGACTGTGGTAGACGGATACACAATAGCATATGCATTGGAGTCTCCTATATTCTACCTGAGACACCACGGCCCCTTGGTGCAGAAGGCTGGAGTTGGTGGCGGTAGTGGTAGAAAGTAGCTCTCTGTACAGAACGGACGTATTGAAGAAAACGGACCCAGAGTGGCTGGGTCCCAATCCGATAGACGCACGAAATCGCATCAAGTGTAAAATCAACCTAATCGACAACATGTTCATGAGAGACAGTGGCCGAGATCCCATAGGAGGATACCGGGTGAACGAGAGCTCGAGATCGGGACTGGGAGGCAAAATACCTCTTATCCGACAGCTTGACTGTGATAGGAGTCTGGGATCAAAACGCGTCTACTGTGAAGTGGCTATGCTGTGGAGAGTAGCTTACGGAGAGACTTTGTGGATAGAGTTGGCAGAGCCGGTTCAGAGAAGTCGTACGACTCTCTGGTACAATTCGGCAATGTTCCCATAACCGGAATAGTCAACCTACAGTGGAAACACACCGCTTACAGAGAAATACTGAGCGAATACATGGAATAGAGATGTAACAAGGAAAGTGCTACGCAATGTGATCACAAGCAGCAGCAAGTCCAAGAGTTCGGTCAAGTGGGAAAGACTGGTCTGCATGAAACAGAAGAACAGAAAACTGAGAAACGAATTAAACAAGAAGGATATTTCTTAGGTGTGTATTAACAACATAAATATCAACATACATAACTTCCTCAGGGATTAATAAAGTATTCTGATTCTGATTCTGAACAACTTAGTGCCATTACTACTGCTGTTCATGTGATGTGTGAGCCTTGTATCCCTTATTATGCCTTGAATTAAGGTCGCTGAACACGAGTCATGTATCGTTATGTCTTTTATTTCACATTATTTCAACAAAAGAAAAACACCACAATTACATACAGGTATATTGTATGGGTACACATAACATTACACCGTGTAAGATGAACTAGCAAAGGATGGAGTGTTCATGCCGTGACTCTGTTCGATGATCTTATATTCTCGGATAAAGTCTTGGGTCAATGTAGTCGTGAGAGCAATTGTCGCGGGGATCCCAGCTTTCAGTATCATATGCTTTTACGTGGACCTCGCAAGTGGGGGCACTGGTTGTTGCTCTGTATTCCAATGCACCATAACCAGTTTCCAGCGAATCCCCCCTATTAGGCATGTAGTCCGGTCCTCTGAACTGTAATTCTGGCTTGCAAAAATCTACCAGATCCGCCACGGCACACAAAGACTCAGATTCTTTCGGTTCACCTCAGGCCCCCGTGGCCATGTTTTGTAGCAGAGAACAATTCATACCCAAACATACATGCTTGCTGCAATGTATTTGGCACACGTATCCGTAATTGTAATGTCTGAAAAATCATTGACTCTCGACACAATAACTCACCCACTGGGGATCCTCTATTAACTCTATATGTGTATGGTTCTTCATGGGTCCTTTTTCCTCTTCCTTCCCCTTGATTCCTATTTCTGTTCTTTTTCTCTGTCTTCCTATTATTCGACTTGTTGTCAATCTTGTACTCTATCCTTTCCTTGTACCGGCATCATGTTACTCTTACTATTCGGTTTTACTGTTGTGACAAATGTAGATGTGGCTGATGGTGTTGTTTAACCACTGTACAATCCAGACCGACGGCATTCTAACAGCTTTTTCACTCTTTCTTGTGTCGTTCCTCAGGCCAGCAGAGGACAGAGCGCTGATCTCATTCTGGTCGACATAGTGGGCTTTGTGAATTCTAATGTGCTACTGGCTATGTTGCCCAACATCGCATTCAGAAGGCGAAAGCAGGTGCACATCATGAGTCACGTTAACAATACTCCTTGGCTGAACAAAGTGGCAGATATTCGTCGAGACGATGGTGAGCCCGCTTGCCACATAGTCTCCCAGAGTTTCAAGTGCAAGTATCACAATAGGGACCCGGGGCTCACTTGTGTTTGTTTAGGAGTGTACGGTCCTCAACACATATCCGTGGACAACCATCTCAAATAGCTAATGAACATCATGATGCCCAAGGGCTTCGTAAGCGAAGTGACAGGCAGCAGCACCTCGTCCACCGAGACCAAGACTGCACATTATGGTTAACAAACTTGTTGTTGCACACCACAAAGTCCTCAGTCAAACGCATCATAATGTCACACAGATCTTTACTCGTAAACCCGCCAGGTTTCAGTTCTTGCAACAGTGTGACCAGAGCCCTTTGTACACGAAGCTTCTCCAAAATGCTTGTATCGAGCACATTCGTGAAGCAATTTGGGTGAAGCCAGTATGCATCTTAAACACGAGTGACAGACAAGCCGCTTGAATGTTACCGATGTTTTTCAGGAGTCCATTGAGATCCTCGCCAAGATCGGTGCAGGTGGTTACATATCTGTCCATGAGAGTCACAGCTGCAATAATGATAGAGCGACAATGCTTGTTCACGCTTACTGCTGCCAAGTCGGTGGTTCTGCTAGTTTGTCATGGTGCCGTCCTTATCGTACAGTTCTGAAGGAATGGGATAATCTGTCCCTGCCTTGTTTACTTCAGATATGGTGTGTACATGAAATTGACCTTTCAGAACTTGTTTCAGTTCAGTTTTGCCCATCTTTGGTAAACCGAAGTCAAGTTGAGGGAAACTGACCATGTATTCTGAGTTCAAGCAGGCAAAGGCTTATCTTTTGTCATTTCACGTGGGATAAGCAGTTGCTTCCTTCTGCATCTGTCTGAGCTGATACAGTTCTATGATTGCATGACTCTGCTAAAGTGTGTTGCTTACATGGTTCCATTTCGATATATGAAAACCTGAATAGTTAAAAAAAATGTCACATACTTGGCGTTTATATATTATTCGGGCTAAGCCTAGGTAGGTGTAACCCAGTGTCATTAAAGTTATTCACTGGGCATATAACTCAATGATTTATCCGAACCTAGATGGTCTCTAAAATAAAATAAGATAATACTTAGTTATAATCTCAGACATAACAAGAGTAATAAGCATGAGAGAATTGTAATAAAGAAATCTTATTCTAACAACAGGTAGGACTTAATCATGCATGGCCAAGTACTTGAAATGAGTCATAGCAGACGTCTAGCGATGGTAAGTTACTACTGAAAAGTGTATGTTTGATATTGCTCGGGGTGGAAGGAAGCTAACATAGGATCTTGTGGCGCAACTTGACAGTCGGAGAGTCCGTATACACGAGAGATGCATGAAGTCGTATAATCCAAGGGCAGTTCCATCCACATTGAGTTGTTTTTCTCCAGAATAGAACCAGTGTATACTCCGGACAGTACACCGCACGTACCAAGTACCTGTCCGTGTATACCAATTGTGTTGTTAAAGGTATACCAGGTACGAACGTAGAATCCCATTATATTGCAAACAGTCACCAGTTCAGTGTCTCCCGTAGAGTTCATAATAGAACATGTGCTGGTCATAGACGCAAATGGGCAAAACCTGCATTCGCCCGTGTGGGCGTAAAAATGAAGATTTTGTATCTTTCCCTCCAAATACAGATGTCTTTAGCGTACCTGACGGTACAGTCGTTCATAGACACCACAAGATGGTTTTGACTGTCAAACCCAGAGGTCCAAGACACCTCCTGGATTAAGTCGTTGGGAGTGCGAGCAGCCTCTGCGTATACGCGGAGCCACAGGTTCACTCCAGGACCTTGAACCATCACGTAGAAGACGGAACGGGTGCTTTGACATGAAATGGTCGTGTTGCCTACATACAGTCTGCTGAATGGTTTTAGCTACAGTGAGGCTATTAAGACTATCACAGTTGAGTTTGTTGTCAAACAACGTAGACTTGTACGGCATCCTTTTGGGTGGTGTACTAAATGCGGAGCCTGTCCAACGCATAGGAGGATTCATGGTTGTGTCATGGACCTCCCAAACACCTTCCTCGGCAGCCGAGGGCAATGCGTCTTGGCATGTAGTATGAGGAGAATTTCTTACGAGTACACAAGGGAATGTGGCAGCCCAGGAACTCTTGGTGTGTTCATCACACTTGGCAAACTTTACAGACACTGTACCAGACTGTTCTCCGTAGTCTCTGATAGCCAGAAATCAGGAAGGTTGTAAACCCCCACAACCAGTAAAAATTAATCTTCGCAAGAGTTCACTAGCTTATGCAGTAAAGCGTTTCCGAACACCTCTATCTTCCAGCACGTATTTCCGATATATATACATATACATATACGTAAGCCTAGGATGTCCTCGGCTCATGATACTGTGAGTCATACGTTCCATGTATTGTGACCGCCAGGCTTGTCCTACCGCCAGACAGGCTCATACAAACACTGATTTACCCACCCTCCATAGAAATCCACGCAACTTTTCATTTACCCAACCTCCATAGAAATCCATACAAACGCTGATGTACCCAACCACCTTAGAACCCCCATACAAACAGTGATTTACCCAACCTCCAAATAAATCTATACATATGCTGATGTACCTCAACCACCATTGAACCTCCATACAAACTCCGATCTATCCAACCATCACAGAAACTCATAAGTGGAAAGTCCTTGTAGCACCAGGGCTGTTTTTTACTGTGACGGAACACTGACATCTAGCATCGACTGACACAAATAGTAGCACATCACTAGCCATTTGTGAGTACTTACTTGACCTAGGCTCACTAAAGTAGTCAGTGTTCTACACACACGAAAACCTTGGCAACAGCAGTGGAGTATACGTGCAACAGTACTGTAGATACATTTTGTAATCTGAACGCTAGCATCAACTATCCAAAGCCATGACCAGTGTTCTCTCAAAAAAATGAAGTCAGAACATACAGGAGGCCTTGACAGAACAAGCCAATCACGTTCTGGATATCCTGTTGGAAAAGCAAATGTTGTCCGAGGAAGAATGCGAGAACATCCCCATGCACAAATTTGTCAAAACAAAGTCCGGTCCTTGATCAACTGTGTAAAAACGAAAAGTGATATTATCAGCAACAAGTTGATGAAAGCCTGGGAGGATTGCACATACACACAGCCGGAGGAAAACTAATCTTGAGAGATGACCAAGAATACAATCACCCGAAAGAACCTGCTCGCCATCCTGGAGAGTCTCGGCAGTGATGACATTGAAATGCTCAAGTTCTATATGAGAAATATACAGGGACAACCAGTTGCTACCATGTTCGAAATAGAACGTATGTCTGACAGACTGTCAGTTGCAGACACACTGTTGTCACACTACAATGACACTGCAGCTGCATTGAGAACTCTACTGATACATATGAACCTTAACTACGTGGCTGAAATGGTAACCAGTTTCTTGGACAAACCACAAGGCAAGGCCTTCGCTGGATTCGAATATCGCGTAGAGGCAAAGAGATATTCAGTTCAATTCAATTCAGTTTTATTTATATAGCACCAAATCACAACAACAGTCACCTCAAGGCGCTTTATATTGTAAGGTAAAACCCTACAATAATACAGAAAAACCCCAACAATCAGACGATCCCCTATGAACAAGCACTTGGCGACAGTGGGAAGGAAAAACTAACTTTTAACAAGAAGAAACCTCCAGCAGAACCAGGCTCAGGCAGGGGCAGCCATCTGCTGTGACTGGTTGGGGGTGAGGGGAGGAAGACAGGACAAAAGACATACTGTGCAGGAGAGCCAGAGATTAATAATAACAACTCATGATTAAATGCAGAGTGGTGTATAAACACATAGAGTGAACAGAGGTGGGAGAAGGAGAAACACTCAGTGCATTGTGGGAAGCCCCCAGCAGCCTAAGCCTATTGCAGCGTAACTAAGGGAGGATTCAGGGTCAGATATGATGTGAGGACCTGGGAACAGCTGAATTGCAATGATTTGTCTGGCTCTTGCATTTGCCTACAGGAACGCGTGAATCATCATCACCACGTACTGCTTATGAGCTTGCGCAAGCACTTATAGATCATGTTCATTATGATGTGGATGTCTATGTCAAGATTGTACATCGCAGTCGCCACGACATTCCCTGCAATGATCTGGCTGATCGCTTGCATAGCTACATAATGAACCTTTAATGGATACTGTCACATTGAGGATCACAGGTATTGTTGTTACATGCACTGTATGTTGTCTATGTGAAATGGAAAAAATAAAATAAGCTTTTGTTCTGCTTAACTGGAGGTCTTTGGTCAGTTGTGAGAGGGTAACGAGTGTTCACACACGTACTTCATGGTCTTTAACATCAATTCGCAATCCACCAGGGTCCAGTGTTTAGATCTGGTTTTCACTGGGATCTTCGTGATGGCCACTAGCTTCACTCCTACTTGGTAATATTCTTGAGAAGTCCTGTTGTCTCTGACACCCCAATTAAGGCTCTTAAGTTCTTGACACCAGGAGGAAAAATGCTGGGGGTTAGTTTCTATGCCGGTCATCAATCTCTTAATCCCTAGCCCAATTTGAACCATGTTATAGTCGGTACCGCATAACGTCATGAAAAACAACTTTTCAGTGCGTTCAGTCTCATCTTCGATCACGGATTGTTTTATCCGTATGAAAAAGTGTCTCCCTGCTTCTGTGAGCCTCAAGAAACGTCTGTAACTGCCGGACAGTACAACACTCAGGTGCTGCACGCTAATGAGGACCTGACTCGAGTCTTTGTTTGGAACTGCATCACAGTTGCGTAGTTCATACTCCAGTATCCAATCTTCTAGACACAAACTTTTTCTCTTGTTACCAAGAGAGCAGAGTGAGTCCGTGTCAGACGCAGAGTGTGAACTCTCCTGTACAGTGGGGTAAAGCGTTTCGAAGATGTGACAAGCTGTTTTTGTACGCTGTTCGTGAACAGTGCGTGCCAAATATTCCATTCTTCGTTCCACGTTTGACTCAAATAATCTAGTCAGAAAGGTGTAGTATACAGATCCTCTGATCCCACCTAAGTACCTAAGTTCACGGTCCTTGAAATTGAACTTGTCATACCTAACAAGCATGTACTCGAAGTCCTCGTGAAGCGCTCCAGTTTCTGACAAGAGGTATTTGTCCTTGGCGGCGAGGTTGCACAGCACTCAGAATCTATCTCGAGTTGAATTACACTCGTAGTATTGTGACCAGAAACCTGGTTACAGCAGGATGATTGTTAGTTTAAATGAATCAACACCCCAGAGTCATACTAACTGTCAGAATCCTCGAAGCATAGGTCAAGGAGGAGGAGTAGCAGCAATCTTCCACTCCAGGTTATTAATCAACCATAGACCCAGACAGAGTTTTAATTCATTTAAAAGTCTGATTAGCTGATAGCCTTGTCCACCCTAATTGGAAAGCTCAAAAACCAGTTTTATTTGTTGTTATCTATCGTCCACCTGGCCCTTACTCTGAGTTTCACTCTGATTTCTCAGACTTTTTATCTGATTTAGTGCTCAGTTCAGATAAAATTATTATAGTGGGTGATTTTAACATCCATGTAGATGCTGAAAATGACAGCCTCAATACTGCATTTAATCTATTATTAGACTCAGTTGGCTTCTCTCAAAATGTAAAAGAGCCCACCCACCACTTTAATCACACTCTGGATCTTGTTCTGACTTATGGCATAGAAACTGAACATTTAACAGTATTCCCTGAAAAACCTCTTTTGTCTGATCATTTCTTAACATTTAAATTTATCTCTTGATGCATGCTCAATAATCCAGGTAAGGAAATCCCAGAAAGCTGAATCTGTTCATCTGGACGTAGTGTTTTCAGTGGGAGAAACGTTTCGTCACTTCATCCAAGTGACTTCTTCAGACTTACACTGA
>VUQS01045940.1:0-16225 GCA_015108495.1 Heterochromis multidens
TTTGATGTTATGCACTGTAGATGATGAGAGTTGCAAAGCCTTTGCAATGTGACGTTGAGGAACATTGTTTTTGTAGTATTCCACAATCTTTTTACGCACTCTTTCACAGATTGGAGAGCCTCTGCCCATCTTTACTTCTGAGAGACTCTGCCTCTCTATGACATCCCTTTTATAGCTAATCATGTTACAGACCTGATATCAATGAACTTAATTAGTTGCTAGATGTTCTCCCAGCTGAATCGTTTTGGACTTTCTTGCTTTTTCAGCCATTTGTTGCCCCCGTGCCAACTTTTTTGGGACCTGTAGCAGGCATCAAATTTGAAATGAGCTCATTTAGTGGATGAAGGTGTACAATTTCTCAGTTTAAACATTTGTTATATTATCTATGTTCTGTTGTGAATAAAATATTGGCTCATGTGATTTGGAAGTCCTTTGGTTTTCATTTTGTTCTAATTCAAAGAACGTCCCAACTTTTCCAGAATTCATGTTGTAAATCAAACCCCATGCCATTCAAGTAAACATTAGCTTAGCATACACTACCATTCAGTCCACATGGGTTCATGTTACTTTGTCTACCTATCTCATCAGTCTCACAAAACTGGTTCACCGTTTTGCACACACACAAGCTACTTTGATATAATCTTATAAGGAAATATATTTTAATCTTTAACTCTCCTTTTGGGGGACACTTTTAGGGCCCAAGACCGGGAACAGGTCCTTAAACTGCAGTGTTTAATGCAGACTTTTGCAAACATTTTTTTACTACCTTGTCCAGATTAAACCATTTTTAAATCTAACACGCCCAAACATACATCTGTACACTTTCACACAGACACAGGCATGTAAAAGACTCACCCACATGAAGTGATAGTGTCAGCCCCCTTGAAAAAGCACTGTGATAATCACCCCCTTTGAAGTACACTAAACACGCCATACCTGGAGGGAGGGGATGAAGGGGAAGCACATAGGGGAGATGGAGAGGTAGATAATGAGGATAAACAATGGAGGGAAGAGAAGCGGAATGGTTAAAATTGTAATGGATGCAAGCAGCTGGTGATAAAACAAGGCTGTAATGGCGGGCAGGTGGGACCGGTGGGGTGAAAGTAATCTATCGAAAAAGGTGTGTTGGAACCCCACTAAAAGGGGGGAAAAATATCCCAAAACAAGCTCTAGTTTCACCTGTGCGATTTATGCTTTGCACCTTGGGGCAATGCACACAGAAAGAAACGAGGAGGGAAAGGATGAAGTATGAGAGCATGTGCATGTGTGTGTTTTGTCTGTGCATCACAATAGCGCAGCAATTACAGCTCATATATATTAGAAATCTGAGATACACACTGAATGTGCCTCGGAGGAGCAACGATACTTGTCACATAGCTCTGTGTGTACCCAGACACTAAAATGGACACACACACACACACACACACACACACACACACCAAGGGTTTCACCTGTATAGTTTAGGGTTTCGACTAAAACAACAAGTGTAAACCGATCAGTGGGTCCCTATGGATTGTTAAGGAATAAATGCCGGCAAAAGAAAGAAAGGAAAAAAAGAAAGGAAGAGGTTGTGACAGAATGAAGGCCTTGTAAAGATCATTCAGGTCCACCACAGTCTCTTGATAGCAGCATGTTGTGCCCACGGGGCAGCTTAACTTCTCTTTGAACTGTTAAATACAACCCAACAAAATAACAACTCAGAGGGAAATGGTACAGATAAAACTAAGATGACACCAAGTGGAACAAAATGACCAAAACACTTATTTTAAGAGCACATGTGTTACTATGTGTACTAATAATAAACACAAGTTCTTTAATCATTTTTGTTGTTGGTTTTATTTTTTTGACAGATCTGACATTTATTATTGGAACTATATGATGTTAAACCATCTCGTGGATCCAGCTCCAGATTTAGTATGTTGCAAGAAAGCCAATAAAAAAATATGCCAGATATTTCCTTTAAATGTTCATCATTAATACTATTGGTATCTGTCCTATCTTGTTATGTTTTAGATCACTTGAATCTTTTGTATGACTTTACATCTATAAGTAAAGTAACACAAATGGCAAAGAAAAGCCACGTAATAATGAAAAATGCACACATCAGTGGTAACAAAAGACTAAATGTGCCCCTAAAACAACCTGAGCTATGGGCCAAACTTGCACCTCAAGTTACCTCACCGTATCCTCCCGCCAACCTGCCGAACACTGCAGAGCACTGCATATAACGCTGCCAAACTGACCTAATTTTAGCAGCGGAAGTTTGACTAACAGATGTGACTTCTTTCCCCCCCTTGTCCGGGTGGTGTGAATAGACAGCTGGTTGTAATCCAGGTACTCATGTCTCTTCAGTGTGTGTTTATGCGTGTGTAATCCAAAAGTATGACAGCTAGCAGGTATGTGTCGCTGCATGGGCTCATGTATTTCAGGGTGTATATTCATGTATTGAACATGGATCTATACTTACACTAATTTGTGTGTGTTTGTGTGCATGAGTGTGTGTGCATGCTGCTGAATTCCACATGTGCAGGCTGAAAGTAAACACAGCTCTGGCACCGGAGCCACGGAACATGCTCTGCCTCTCTTTTATCCACCAAAATAGGCCATCTGTCACTTTTATAGTTGTTGTCTGTATTTTCTAAACAATTTATAATAACCTCGAGAATTCCTCTCTCTATTTGCATTTTCACATCGTATTAAAATCTGCATTATTCAGATATTTTTAGCAGACATATTTAGTTTGCCTATTTACACAATGGGTGCTCCCACTTTCTTCTATAAACTGATCTACTCATAAAACATGAGTGACTGTTGTTTTTTAATTTAAAAAGCAACAAATTCCAGTTTCAAAGGGGATGGGAATGGTTGTAGAATTAAGTGAAGCTGAAAAATGAAGAAAAATGCAGTAGTGCCAAAAACTGCAGTTCCACTTGTGACCACTTGAGGCTGGTTCCAAAACTGAGTCAGTCCCCTTAGATTCCAATGTTAAAACACCCTTTACATGTTTGAAGGCTGGTACGTATAATGCCTTTGGTCTCTATGGATAGTTTCCCTTCATCATAACAACTGTTAAAAGGGTTAATTTTGTTTTTATAAACCATCACTTAACTCCTCTCTGTCATGTTTATCCCTTTGGTGCCTTCTGGAGCATTTATAATGGAACTATCTGAAAAATAATATAGATATCTGTGAGGTACAGACTTGGTGAGTGAAATTCTAGTATTGCATTATTCTGTTTCCAGATATGTTTGTCTGTGTAAGTTATGGATGCAACTTGCTAAGCAAGCTGCTACCCTGAGGCCTCAGACACACAGGCCTAAAGTGACAACCTGTGGTTACTAGGGGGAAAATATGTGTTCCCCAACCAGCTGGCGAGTGGTTGCTGGAGGTTGCTGACTGTCGTTAGGTGAAATCAACCATACAAAGGGTGCTTCACCAAAAACCTTGCGATTGCTTCAGTAGCTAGCAGTCAGTCGCCCAAATATACTTCACAATGCACGTCACTTCTGGCTCTGAAAAATCAACATGATGGTGACCAACATGCTAAAGTTGAGGCTTAAAATGTCAAGTTAATGGGTGGCCACATCCATTTTTTTATACACAGTATATGGGTAGAAGAAACAGGAGACTGGCATTCCTGGCATTGATGACTTATTATTTTCTAGCTGTTTTTTATTACACTTTTCTTCACTGTTTGGTGAGGTATATAGGTATATTGTAAAATATCTGAGGGAGTGTCTAGTTCCTTGTCTAGTGACTCCTTCGCTTAAATTCCTCTAAAAGACATCTGCTGTTTCTGTCCACCTCTTCATCTATCCCTTAATTTCCTCCAATCTCACTTTATTTAATTCTTCAGTGAGTCAGGTCATGTTGGCAAAACAAAGCCAACCACAAGCCTGATTAACTTTTAGTTGTGTCCACCAATCCCAGAAAGCACCTCCCAAGCTATCATTAACGATTCTTTCTCTGCCTTTGAAAGGATTAAATCTGTTCAAATTTGGGATGTACGAGACGGTGAAGCCTGCAGACAAAATTTCCCTCTGCTGACTCATTCAGTCAATCTGTCCATCAGCTGTGTCTACTTCTCATGTAGTCTGGCTTTTGGTGATTGAAGATGACTGCTTGCACAAACACTTTAACCCACATAAATGAAAGCATGCATTTCACAGTCACCGCAGTCTGGCTACTGTATAGTCAGACACATTGAACCACAAAGGTAAGATTAAAAAAAAAAACCTCTGATTCATCCCGATAAGCCATGTGAAAGGTGTGAGCACCAGAAAGTGTTGGACTTTATCAGGCAAAACACTGACTCTCTGCCAGCTTCAGGGTTTACAAGATGACTCCAATTGACAATATATAAATTCCTATTTTGTCCACAGGGAGCAATGTGGAGAGGGAGACAGTCAGACAAGTGCATCAGAGGGGGGGAATCCAACTCACTGACCCAAAACACACCTGGAGAGCCTGCAGCAAGACCACATGAATACTTTAGTCCCTTTGAATTTCACTTTTATCCTCCTGGCTAACCAGCACCAGCAACTTTAGTCTGTTAAATATCACTTATGATGGTGACTAACTAATTGGCTGCAGTGTGCAAAGGTCTGCTAGTGTAGGTACTGTTATAACCTGAATACATGGGTGGAGACAGTTTGAATTGCTGAGTAATGCTGTTCATATTATATGATTTCAAAAGGAAGCATCTCCACCTTTGTCTTCCACCCGCTACCTGCAAAAAAAGTCATTGGTGAGGGTCAGTTTCTGAGCAGCTCCATGTAACTTGCAGGGATTTCAATTGGAAGGAAACAATCTAAAAAAAACAAACAAAAGAAAACAAACAAACAAACAAAAACACGATCTTGATTGCATGTAATAGTGAAACAGTCAAAAATGCAACGCAAACCAAAACCAGACACCATTCACCTTGAAAGTAAAAGTTGGCAATCTGCTAGCAACCAAAGCAATCACAGGGAGGTTTTTAGTACAGCATCCTCTTTCACCTCGCGACTGCCAGCAATTTACAGCGACCAAAAATATGTAATCACCAATCAGGGATTACATATTTTTCCTTAGAGACCAGTTGTTGCCAGGGGATCACCGACTGGTCTCTAGGCCTGTGTGACTGAGGCCTTACAGTGTGCTTTCTCCCTGGCATTAAAATAGTTGTAATAATGATGAATGTTTGCATTTTGGACTCTCTAGTTTAATCATGTTTTAGTGGCTTAGTTTATTGTCTTTCAATAAACTTGTCTCACATCAGGATCTTTCAATCTAAAATAATTCAGTACAGACTACAAAATTTACTTAAAGCTACTTTTTAATAAGAATTTGAATATACATAGCTGCATAGCTGCTGCACATACATTTCTACAAACAGGAATTTCTGTTCCATGAGCCCTCCTGTCAAGGCTTCGGTGAATCCTCTGATGCGATGTGAGATGAAGGGTTAACAGATCTGAAGCATTGTGTAAATACCTTTAAATGGGAAAGTGAATGTTGCATTGTATGTACAATCTTTCTGAGCTTTATAGTTTATATATATCACTTTACCAAAATTCTACAAAATAAGTTTTATGGTAGCTCCTAGAAAAAAAGGGTGTCTCTTCTCAGTGTGAAGTGTTTCAGGGCTGATTTTGAGAAATGTCCATAAATGGTACAGGGTTCCTGGGAGTCAGGGTCAAGGCTTGAAAAAAGCTGTAGAAAGAATCAAGCTGCTTCTATTCAGCATTTTAATTTGGCCAGTGCTCTACAAAAAAAAAAAAAAAACCCTTCAGAGAGTCCTTGACATTCCTCCCCACCTGACCTTCTTATGCTTCACCTAGAAAATGTGTGTCTCTTCTTTGGTGGTGGTTCAATTCCATAAACAGATTTCTAATAATAATTATATTTGTGTGTTTTTTGATTTTAGTAAAAGTAACCTGTTCTAATAATAACAATAAAAAAAATAACTACAAATGTAACAAAACCAGATAATATATAACTGAATTATTTAGTGACCAGTTATGGGCAGCTGTACCCAGGAAGTAGTCAGCCTAGTTTAGCATAAACCCTGGAGGGAGGAACAAAACAACAAGCATAGTGCTGCTCTGGATCAAAAATACACCCAAATCTCTAAATCCTACTAAATAACATCCCGCATTTCTCTTTTTTTAAAATCTAAAAACAACCAGATGTCTGTTAGCTCCAGATTTTAGGTCTTATGCCTAGCTACTCTAGGCTAGTTACCTACCAGCTTTAGCAATATAGTGTGAGAATGACCTTCTAATGTCATTCTCAGAACGAAAGCATATATAGTCACAAAAACTTTTCATTTAGATATTTAAAACATGGTAAACATCTAGTGAAACTGTGTGAAACATGGTGTCTAAACTGGCTGTAGCCATGAAGTTAAATATACTGTATTCCAGGTGGATATAAAGCGATGCTCGGACTGTACTGTGGGACTCTTTCCAGTCACGCAAATGAACATTATAAGAAAAAATTCTCACCATTTAAAGCGGAAACTGAAGAAGAATGGGCGATGTAAGAAGGTATGTGTGGGACTCTTTAGAAAACACTGAAATGAATGCAGGCACATTTTGCATGTAGGAAGAAAGAAGCTATGGTATAGACACCCATACCACCTCCTCTATCAGCTGCTCTTAAAGCGAGATGGCAGGGTTAAAATATCACCCTGACACTCCTTGTTTCTACTCCATCCTACAGCTGTGACTGTGTTTTTGTGAAACTGTGTGTAGAAAAAAAGAGAAAGAGGAGAGGCCAGGGTTGGTGGGAAAACAACAGAGTTACCTACAGCCCATTAGACTTTGATGGAAAGCAGTAAAATGCAGCCTGAAGCCGTGAATGGGACAGACCGAGAGGAAGCAGGAGGAGGGAAAACAGGTTCCCTTATAGAAATGCTTCTGTACTTGTGTAGCTCAAGGACAAACCAGAAAGAGACTAAAATATTTGTAGATAATGGCATATTATGAGATTACAGCCACCATTCAGTTTTATTTATATACCCACTCAAGATTTGGTATATTTAAAATTTTGTTTTGCATGATTACCATCAGTTTTAAAGTCTTTTTAAAACCATATGGCATATAGATCTATCCAGATATCTACGTACAAACCCATGTACAAACAATGTCAAATTCTTGCAATGGTTTATGGAGAAAACACTTTAGTTTGATACAATCTTGCAGTGATAGCCCTGCAAGATTGCCTCTTCCCCCGCTCCCCCCTTTGCTACTTAGCTGGAAATGTAAGACTAGTTAGGAGAGCACATAACAAAAACCTAATGCCTTTGTTCTTTCTTTTTTGCAGTTTTATAGCAAGTGATCCAGACTGAAATTTTACAAGTTCTTCTTCTGTCCATACTGTGTCTCTCCATCAAGTTAAGTACTTCTTGCATTATCTCTCAGTCAGACAACAAAAGGATTCAGCTCTCACCACATCAGAAGAATAACGGAAGTTGGAAAACCAGGGTAACCCTAAATGCCACTAGAAAGGAAGCACTTGTGAGGCATGAAAACTCAGTAGTAGAAAGCAGTAGGTGATTCTTTTACATGATGGATATTAGAGGAGGAGCTGAAATTAGCTTTTTCCCCTCTTTTCTACTCTACTGAATTACAAAGTTGTCGACACTCGGGCGTACACACACATACACACACACACACACGAGATGCCTCAAAGTAATGAGAGAGAGAGGCGTGTTAAAATGCCTCTCTTTGGTGTTGGGGGTCCTCAGGCGATGTATGTATTTATGTGTGCGTCTGGGCGAGTAACAGCTCTACAGGTAAATCTCAACGGAAGCTGCGGTTGTAGTTAACAATGATGAAAGTAAAGCAGTATAGGTGACATGGTGCAAGGTGGTGTTAACAGCTCCTTCCTGTGGTGAGACTGATAAGGGGAAAGAGGAAGTGATGGATTAGCAAACTAACGCAAAGAAAGGCCACCTTAAACAAACATCTGTCATTGCTGAATCCACACCTCATAGGTGAGAGGGTTCAACTGGTAACTGAGCCACTCATGACTGACTCATAGATTTCCCTTTACCTGTCATATTTCAGGACAAAACTCTACTTCCACATTTTCCACCTTTCATGTTGAAAGGTAACATTTCTTTGTATGTCTGATTTCTGGGCAAAATCTTTCCTTTCTAAAAACCTTTTCACATTTTATTTTGCAATGAAGCTGTTTTCAGGTAGCTTTATTTTGGAACAACAAACTTTTCCCATCTGTTTACCACACCCTACTTCATAAAGAAGCACTTCTTTGAAGGTCTTAGTTAGTGAAACAATTTAATGTATCCAATCATCGCTTTGTACATCTTATTTTGAAGCTAAACCTTTAAGACATTCATTATACTTATGTTAGAAGGAAGGTTATCTTAGCATGATATAGCAGAGCAACTCTTCTGTGCACCTGTTATTTTAATGCAAAATGAGTGTTATTTCGAAATAAAATAATAAAACTGCTTTATGTTTTTATGAAAGATTCTTCTGTGCATGCCATATTTCACAACAAAATGCTTATTTGCATACCTTATTTGGCAATGAAACTCTACTTAAGCACCTTTATTTATATTTATAAAAGTTTTTTTGCTCATCAGAGACACTCTTTTTTTTTTATATCTCTTACTCTGCAGCAGGGTCGTGCAATTAATTTTCCATAGAAGCCAAATGCAAACTGGGACTGTTGTGGAGGGCCACACCAATAAGCAGGGGTGGGCAATAATTTTCCCAAGAGACCACGTGAGAAACTGAGACTGTTGTGGAGGGCTGCACCAAAAATGTATTGTCCACCCCTGCTCTACAGTGTCTTACAGTGAAATAAACTCTTTGTTGTGCCTAATATTCCTAAACAAATCTTTTTACATTTTTACAAACATGAGTTTGTCCAAACCGATGCAATACAAAAAAGGAAAATACAGGCATACTGCAGTTTGCATACATGTTTTAGCATGCTACAACACCAGCAGCCTCACGCACAAGCAGAAGATGGAGGCAGCAGAGAAATGCCACTGATTGCTCAAGGCGAGACAGTGTTGACATACTTTTATTATTAAAAAAAACATCAATCTGGATACCATAGACAGTGATGTTCATAATAATCGCAGCCTAGTTTGAACCTGGGGGCAGTTTTTTATTTTTTATCCAGGAATGGTTGTTAGGTTTGGCATGTTGAAGCAAAACAAGTGTTTGATCATACTATCTTATCCAAGCACTGGCTGCCTGCACGCAATGAAGGCAAATGACAGAACTGAAGCAATTTCCTTCAATAAGACTTACTATCTGTCCAAATAAATAGATGTATTCTTAAAGTCTGTACATCAGTGTTGAGGTTTAAAGAATCCATGTCACCCTATGTGCCACAACAAATTCCTGCACATACAGTTTCTAGAACAAATTCCCACTAATGCCAAAGAATGCCAAAAAAAAGGGTCCTCTGAGCCAGACACTGACACTGACACATAAATGTGCTTCGGCAGGGTGATTTCAGCCATCTGGTCTTCCTTTAAATGACTAAGATTTACCATGCCTATCCATTTTGTATCTAGGTGAACGGCAATGTAAGCAGAGACCACTTGTTGCACTAAACATCCCACCACATACCAAGTCTCATGCTGCAGTATCCATGTGAGGAGTGCCGACATGTGCTGAAGAATATTTAGGATACTTAGTTAAAGTTAATCAGCTCCTAATGCATGAAATGTGTGGAGTGAATAAAAAGTTCTGTTAAAAAGCCCACTAAGAACATCTGAGGGCAGATTTTTACAAACTCAACATACAAATGTGACCCACCTAATGTAGTTTTAAAGTTCAACACTTCTTGAAGCTGTAATTAGCTGCCGTTAACAGATTTATGAAGGTATTTATTATAATTACAGTGACAAGTTTATTGCTCTGTGGAATTACTGATGAAAAGCAAAAGCAAAGGATCAGAAAAGAAGCAGAATGCCCTTATCATTGAAAGTCAGTGCCTCCAGGTTTGTCCTAGTAGACTTACTTCCATTGGCTGCTGTGAGAGTTGTGACCTAACTGTTAACAGAATAATCCGGAAGGTTTAAGAAAATTAGGAGCTCATTTCCAGATAGCAACATCACTTCCCACATGTGCTTTCATCAGTTTTAACTCATCAGTGTTTTGCACAATTCAGTGCAATTCAATTTTATTTATATACCCAATCACAACAACAGCCGCCTCAAGGCGCTTTATATTGTAAGGTAAAGACCCTACAATAAAAAAGAAAACAATCAGATGACCCCCATGAGCAAGCACTTGGCGACAGTGGGAAGGAAAAACTCCCTTTTAACAGGAAGAAACCTCCGGCAGAACAAGGCAGCCATCTGCTGTGACCGGTTGAGGGTGAGGGGAGGGAGACAGGACAAAAGAGAAGCTATGGAAGAGAGCCACAAAGAGACTATACTTGGGTGGACGGCTGCCCAAATATATTTTGCAAGTTATTTTTATCTTTTCATCCAACAGTTTCACTGTTAGAAAACCCCTTTACTCTTATTTTAAGAGTTCAGTCACTGCTAACCAGCTAGCTTTGACCCTTCGCCTCTAGTATTTAATTTATGGGCAGTCTGGTCAGGTTTCTATTCAGGCAGCCCTCCCCTGCAAATAAAAATTGGTTGAGGTAACATCCTCTGTTGGTCTGTTACATTTGATTAATTTTTCAAATTACCATAATACTAACATAGCAACATAAGACCAGGGCCCTGTTGCTGCAGCCATACAAAGCAGCATTGTAATACATAACATCTGTTTTCTAAAAACATTACTTTTGATAACACAACATAATAACAGCTCTGGAGGTAGGGCAGAGTGGTTCGGAAAGTAGTGCCAGGTGGAGTAACTGGCACACCAGTTGTACATCCAGTAACCGTGTAGTGAGATCCAAGATTGACACACACTGAAGCTTGCAGCTGTTGTATGCCACACTGCAAAAGAAGGCTGTTATTTTTTTAAGGAGAGTGCTCTCCAAAAGCCAGGTGCATTAACCTAAGACCACAGTGTGTGTTGCCTGACTTGCGTGTCCTAAAAAGTAAAAAGTCTGTGCACCACTGAAGCTATCTGTGTTGACGTGGACTCAGGTAGTGGCGCAACAACATTGTATTATGTAACTTGTTTGTAAGGTCAATGTCATTCAGCTGTTTCGAGTCTTGGACTGCAACTGGTGATGGTGGAGAGCTGATTCATGTGTTGCTACTCCATCCACTCCGAGGCTGCAGACAAGAAGTCCATCCACGAGATGAGGAACTTACTGGAATGGCAGCTGATTTTTGCTCCATTATATAGTGTGACAAATTATAGTGGTTTTATTTATTGAATAATAAAAAATAACATGATTGCTGCCTCTGTATACTGACCTAAGACAAAGCTTAATATGCTGTTAGTTTGTTTGCTTTTGCAGTAGTCATACATTTTTCTGCTTATCCTTACTGCAGACTTCCAAATCTGCCAAAGTTTTGTATGTGTGTGCACTTGTGTCGCCGTGAGGGTCATTAATTTCTAATGAAATCACATCCCACAAATAACCAACTCGGTCCAAAATGATATAGAGACAAGCAGGAGGAGGATTATACCACACAAGCCTGGCAATGTGACATGTTGCCCCGGCTACCAACCAAACAACGCACATCTGACCCAACAACAGGTGTCAGATACTGTATGGCAATCTCTTTTTAAGATGCTGATAAATGCTCTTTTGGGAAAATCCCACTTTATTTTGGCCTTCACACGTCTTATTTAAGCTGCTCACTGTAGGTTAGGAGTCAGTTTGGATCTGAGGCTGCCGATCATAAGGGACTTAAAAAGATCCGAGATACAGATAGAGGGCAGGCAAGATCTGAGCTTTGAAGATTTTTCGGGTGGTTCCTACAGAAATCTTTCAGGAATTCTTTGCTTTTAAAGCCACATTTTCTTTGGGGTGTCTTAAATTTAGAAAGTTATTTTAATTCTTTGTAAAACATCAAACCCAAGAACAAGCTTGCGTTGTTACAGCTGAAACTGTGTCAGAGTATTTCTGTCAGAGTATTAAATGATTTATGAGCAAACATCTTATCAGAAGATAATTTACGTCTAAATATAGATCAGTTTCTCACCTTGGGACATATCCAATAGTAGTCTGATAATCACACAAATTCTCCAGAGGTGCTTAGACAGTCTTTAAGCTCCGAAGTCTAACACAGCTCCTTTATTTGTTGGTGTTGTTTACATGTCTTAGATCAAGCTATAGCACCCAAGGAATCCCTCTATCTGATGTGCGATACAATATCTGATTTCACTGCCAGCGTGCATCAAACAACAGATATATCTGCCAGTGTTTTAATGTCCTTTTTTTTTAACAGTGAAAGGATTTCATGACATTTTATATCTTCTGAGTAATCGTAGTGACACTTTATTGTTTTTGCCCATATTCAGGGCATATTTGGACATTACAGTCCTTGTTTGAATGCACAAAATGACTCCACACACACTAATGGTAACTCATTACTAAGTCTAACTGAACTCACGCAAAGCACCTGTTTACCTATTGTAGAATAAGAACGTGTACACTGAACAAAAACTAAGTCAATGAAGAACGTTTGTAGATGCAGCATCTATTGTTGAGGAAACTGCTTTGAATTGTTTTTGCAAACTAAAAACTACTGCACACTGGAAGCAGCTGAACTACTATTGGTCCGTGCACTGCATGTGTGGTGGTGGCTGGCAGATAAATGCAAAGAAAAGGTGTCAAGCTGGGTGGTAACCCGGACACACGTGCGGAGCACAGTGGTAAGGTTAAGAAAAGGAAGTTTATTTAACAGGTAAGGCAACCTGGGGAGCAAAAAACAAAAGTCAGAGAGCAGGGGAATAATTCAGGGGATCGACTTGATAGCACGTGACATGGGCTAGACAGTCTAGGGGGCTGACCAGGAGGTCATCAGAGGAAACAAAGCAGTTCAGGGATTGACCTGGTGGCCAACGGAGGAGAAGATGAACCTTGTCAGGTGACAGACGACGGGGACAAAGACCCTCCAGTGGTTTGGCTGGAAGCTGACATCGACAAGAAGACATCTCAGGAGGCCGGGCTGGCATCTGGCAGCAACTGGGAAGACAGAGCTCTTCAGGGGGCCGGACAGGATGCCAGCAGCGGCAAAGACGGAGTTCCCCAAGAGACTAAACTTGCGTCCGGTGGTGGCTGAGATGGCTGAGCTCTTCACAAGGCCAGACAGGATGTGAGCAGCAGTGAAGACCCTCTGGAGGCTGGAGACAGCGAAGGCGACATTCTGGTGACCAGCGATGGTGGAGATCCTCGGGAGGCTGGTGGTGAAGGTGAAGGAGACCCCCTGGAGGCCGAGGAGGCAGCCAAGGAGGCAGCCAAGGAGGCAGCTGGTGACAGCGGCGAAGGCAGCAGAGTCTTTCAGAGGATTTTGCCAGATGATGGCGGCAAGAGTGGAACTTCAAAGGAGGCTGAATAAGCAGCCAACGGCGAGGAAAAAGGTCTGAGTCCCTCTGGAGGTTTGAATGGAGGCCGACCACAAAGATGACCTGGCCAGCGGTGACCATCCTTCGGAGGCTTGGCGGGTGGCCTGCAGTGGAGATGGAGGTTGTCACGCTCAGGCGGCGCAGGACCCTCTAGCTCATGCCCTGGTGACGCAGGACCCTCTACCATGTGCTCTGTTGGAACATGGCCCACTGGCTCAGGCTCAGGCTCAGGTTCAGGCAGAGTTTCCTCAGTGGGCTCCGACTGCACAGGATGCCACCCAGACTCTTCTGACTACTGAGGCTACCCAGCAGGACGCCGGTATGATGCAAATACAAATGCAGCTGAACTACCACCAAGCTGGCAGCTTAGCATCATTGTAGAGGTCCAATCTTAAAAGCATTGCACATGTAGATCAACTGTAAGTTATAACTGTAAGTTATAACTTTCATTATTTTTTTTTTGTGTGTGTTTTCCTCATGTATAGGCTACCAGCCTAGCATTGCTGTTGTGTGCAAATGCAAATTAGTCTGGAACCTGTCAGTTCAGGGACATTATCAACAGGCGTGGACCAATATGTGTAGATGGAACTGGATAGACTTCTAATCAGAGGCAAAGAAATTTGTGCCAATATATAAATGCATTGGCAAACTAATGTCAAATAGCTATGCATGAAAAGAAACAACAAAGGAACTGCTTGTTTGACGCGCTGTACTCTTGGTTCCAAATCACCAGAAGATGCAAAAGCACCATCAAATGGGAAACACTGAGCAATGACACAGCGAGCTTCCACTAAAAAAAAAGAAAAAGATTTACAAACGCTCAAAAACCTTCAGCAAACTAGTAAGTCCAGCAATACTAGAAACCACAGTGTTTAGACTTGTATTTCTTCTTGACAGTTCACAAAAGGCTCAGTGTATAAAAGTGTCAGGGTTGTGTAAATTTACTAAACTAGCTGTTTCCCTTTAACCTCATTTCCAACCTCTAAATCTCCATATGTCCAGGTTTGCAGAGATTTAAATAGGCCTGGTGTTTTTGCTTGTGCTGTGGATCGATCTCTCCTTGGCTGGAAAAATAGCATTTTGAGAACAGTCAAAAAAAATAAATAAATAATGTTTGAGAAAAAAAAAAATCACCAAATGGTAGCAAGTGTAAGATTAGCTAAGTTATAAGCTAAGGGTTGCTGTAAGGGAAACTTCCAGAGCAACTGAAAAAGCTTTTAACAAGTCAGAAGGTCTTCTGAAAATGAGGAAAAAAAAACTCACCACAAATGTACCATCTAACCTAACGTGGCAAAGGCTAGCTATCAAACTAGCTGTAATGCACCAAAATGTGTGCGCGCTAATGCTAGCACGCTGACCCTACCTTCTTGTGAAAGTCCAAAGACCAAAATCACATCGATCAACAAATTCTACACCAGATGTTTCTTCCCCTGAAGCACTTAAAGGTGAGGGTTGATGTGACCCAGGAAGTGAAGAGCAACTCCAAACCAGGTGTGTTAGCCTGTACCCCTCAGGTACTCCACTTCTACACTGTGTTTAAAATAAATAATCTACAGGGCTGCATGTCAAGGGCCCAGACACATTAATCTTTCTGCTATTTCATCAACCACTGTATCGCCTCAGCCCGATATTATCCTGTCTGGACAGTGACAGAACTAAAATTATATAGGGTTCATGATGGTTGAGGCAAATATGGAGCGTGAGGGAGGCAAATCAACCAGCCGAGAAATTAATGGGATCATAAAACAGCTCATAAACACTAATAGGTAAGTTAGGAAAAAAAACAGAGGAAGGTGTTGCTGAATTTATGCACCACAATAAACTCTGGAAACCTCAAAATAAATTTATAGCTGTCAGCTTGAAGTGATTATTAATAACTTGTCAAATAACTGTGTTACGATGTCTATTAAATAGAACTGTGTCATATATAAAACCAGCTATTCGTGACCCCATAGTCAAGATATCAAGCTCACCTCACTGAACTCACTGGCTGCCAAGTACAGACTCTGTGTTCCTATTGAGAACGTTTTGTTTTCATTTTCTTTAATTCTAATCAATAAAGAGACAGTAGAAAACAATTCCTGAACACACACTTTCTGTTACTCTAAATTCTTTCATGCAATGTTCAAGAAGTACAGTCGTGCTCATAAGTTTACATACCCTTTGTGAATTTATGATTTTTTTGGCCATTTTTCAGAGAATATGAATCATAATACAAAAACTTTTCTTTCACTCATGTTTAGTGGTTGGGTGAAGCCATTTATTATCAGACAATTGTATTTGTCCTTTTCAAATCATAATGACAACAGAAACTATCCAAATGACCCTGATCAATAGTTTACATACCCTGGAAGTTTTGGCATGATAACATACACACAAGTTGACACACACAGGTTTAAATGACTACTAAAGGTAATCATCCCAAGGATCTGCAGGAGAAGATAGTTGAACTTTATAAAACAGTAAAAGGATATAAAAAGATTTTCAGGGAATTGAGAATGCCAATCAGCAATGTCCAAACTCTAATTAAGAAGTGGAAAATGAGGGATTCTATTGAAACCAAGCCATGGTCAGGTAGGCCAACAAAAATTTCAGCCACAACTGCCAGAAAAAATTGTTTGGGATGCAAAAAAACCCCATAAAAAACTTTAGCTGACATACAGGAAAAAAATGGTGTGGCTGTTTCAAGATGCACAATAAGGAGGCACTTGAAGAAAAATGGGCTACACTGTCGAGTCGCTAGAAGAAAACCATTACTACACCAA
>VUQS01045943.1:0-18517 GCA_015108495.1 Heterochromis multidens
CCCGGAGGACGCGGCGTCCGTGATTACCAACAAGAATGTCAAATTTAGACTCGTCTGACCACAGAACACTTTCCCACTTTGAAACAGTCCATTTCAAATGAGTCTTGGCCCACAGGACACGACGGCGCTTCTGGACCATGTTCAAATATGGCTTCCTTTTTGCATGATAGAGCTTTAGTTGGCATCTGCAGATGGCACAGCGGATTGTGTTAACCAACAGTGGTTTCTGGAAGTATTCCTGGGCCCATTTAGTAATGTCACTGACACAATCATGCCGATGAGTGATGCAGTGTCGTCTGAGGGCCCAAAGACCACAGGCATCCAATAAAGGTCTTCGGCCTTGTCCCTTACACACAGAGATATCTCCAGTTTCTCTGAATCTTTTGATGATGTTATACACTGTAGATGATGAGAGTTGCAAAGCCTTTGCAATTTGACGTTGAGGAACATTGTTTTTGTAGTATTCCACAATCTTTTTACGCACTCTTTCACAGATTGGAGAGCCTCTGCCCATCTTTCCTTCTGAGAGACAATTTCCCAGTTTCAACATTTGTCATGTTATCTATGTTCTGTTGTGAATAAAATATTGGCTCATGTGATTTGGAAGTCCTTTGGTTTTCATTATGTTCAAATTTAAAGAATGTCCCAACTTTTTGTACTTTCCCCACTCATAGGTGCTTGAGTAGCATCCATCTCCATTCTAGTTTAAAGTTATGGCTTTTTTTTACCCTACCTTTTTTCTTTTAAAAATTACATTTATTATCTTGCAGTTCCTGCATTCAGGTAATTAATCTTAAGCAGCCTATTGATCATTTTAGTTTTTTCAGCAGCAGACAATTTAAAGTAACAAAAATGTCACATATTTTGGGACCACCCTTTAAGTTCCTGGCAATAACAGTTTGTCAAAGCTGACAATAAGATGCTTTGGTTGTCAAACCAATGTGTCACTCCGTGTTTCTCACATAGCTGCATGTAATTTAGCTTAACTGTGATCATTCACTGAAAATTGAACACTGAAAAAGGTAGGCTAGCTTGCTCACCTAGTAATACCTCAGCATTTTCCTGTGGTCCTAACAAACATAATTCCTTTGCAGGCATGTTTGATAAATCAATTTATCAATAAATTTAGGCAACTCCGAGTTTATTACTTTTGCCTCACAGCAACAACACATTGAGTTAAATCCCATGTGTGGCTTTTCTCTGTGGAGTTTGTCATAATAAAGCACTTGGCACTAGCAAGAACTTGAGCTGCTCACCACATGCTACACTGATGGATCAAGTAAGCAAACCAAGTAACCATATTTTTCCACACTCACCAGTAAAGTGTACCAAAGCAGTTCTCTACTTAGACTCCTATATCAAACACTTCCTCTCAATAGTTTTGTTTCATTACATGTTTTACTTTATCATTCATTTCCTCAGCTAATAAGTGCTGTACTTTTCTACAGGTTTGCTCATGTCGGCCATTACAGTCATCATCCTGGTCCTGTACTTTGCCATTGACAACTTTGTGATGCAGAAGCGCCCTTGGATGCCAGAGTGCACGCCCATCTACATCCAGTATTTTGTCAAGTTCTTTATCATTGGTGTAACTGTTTTGGTGGTGGCTGTCCCAGAGGGGCTGCCGCTGGCTGTCACCATCTCCTTGGCCTATTCTGTTAAGGTAAGGTACCTTTTAAGCATTGTAAGTTCCTGAGAAGATGGTCTCACATTTTGCATTAATAGATTTGTTACGTAGTTACAGTGTGTTGTTTTCAGTTGCCTTTCCATATGCAAATTCGTGCACCTTTCACAGAGATGAGACTTGCATGCATACTTGAGGATTCAGGGTAGTTAATTCTCCCACGGTGTTAACATGCTTATTTTATTCACAGCAGCAAATATGTAAATAATTCAATTAAGTCTGAGTGTGCAAAGCATTAAATGTGTTTGAATGATATGAATCAAATGTAAATTTTATATGTACCAACATGTATGGCGACCATTTTTACCACTGAAAGTTAAGCAGTTCAAGGCTCAGGATAGGCACTTTATTAAAAATACTTTCAAATGCAACACTGTTTTCTACCAACAGAAAATGATGAAAGACAACAACCTGGTGCGTCACTTGGATGCATGTGAAACAATGGGCAATGCTACAGCCATCTGTTCTGACAAGACAGGCACGCTAACCACCAACCGCATGACAGCTGTGCAGTTATACGTTGGTGATGTACATTACAAAGAGATACCAGATCCCGGAGTTCTGCCACCCAAGTCATTGGATTTACTTGTCAATGCCATCTCACTCAACAGCGCCTATACCACAAAGATACTGGTAAGTCTTCATGTACACAGAGTTTAGCAGCATTTTCACTGACATATTTAATTATCACTTATAAAGTTAAGTGTTGCATTTTTTTAATGAAAATTTGAATACCTTACACAGTACATTCCATCACTATGTCTGGCACTCTCCGTGAACCGCGTTCCTAATATTTGAATTACTGTATTGTACTAAACTCAGAGAAAATAAGCCTATATTATCCTGGTTTAGCTTCATAGATTTCAGCTTACGCTGTGTAAACAGTGACACCATATGATGGGAGCAGCCCTGAAACAGTGAGACAGCTCTGCAGTGCTTTCTTTTTGGCTAAGCAGGCAGTCAGTGTCCTTGGCTGCTGCTTTAGATTCATCAGGCATTCACTCAACTTGTCACCTTGAGAACGGTTGTGTAATTTTGTCTTATCTGATATTCAGAGCGTAGCAGACTGTAATTGAATCCAATCTGTCTAAGTGCTGGAGATGTTCTCTTGTCTATAGTGAATGCAGCAAGGAGACATTTTCTCTAAGCCAGTTAGACCTGCATTCAATAAGAAATACATAGATATACGGACAAACACACTCATGCTATTTCATGTTCTAACCACAATGTGACTTGTCTGCATGGAAATCTTGTCCAGGACACAGGTCTGAAACATTATTTGCATGATAAAGCGCTTGGTTAAACAATCTAAAAGCATAGATTGCCAAGATTAGGATGTCTTCAGCCTGTTGGAACAACATGCCTGAGTAATCCTTTTCCTGGCATGTATACTCACCTGCACACACACACACACACACACACACACACACACACACACACACCATTTGTGCCTGTCTATTTGTCACCCTCCTTGTAAACTCCTGTAGAGTCTATTCATTGATGGCTGACCAACTGACAAATGCCCTTATGGAACCTGCATTGGGAATGAGCTGAGCAATTAGGACATCTGCGAAAGAAGGACCCGACAGATTTCACTTCCTACCCCTCAAGTCACAAATACCATTTTTGGTGAAAGCACAGTGTTGATCTAGAGACATTGTAAGCACAGAGACATGGATCCTGAATGGAAATCTATGAGAATTTTGCAACACCAAAGATGGTGTTTGTCCTGTCCTCTGGTAAACAAATGTTCCGGTTGTGTTTTTGCACCAACCTAAACACATAGTTGAGTTTCACAACAGTTTCAACTGTTCTCATTATTGTATTAAAGATGAAGATAGGTGTACTAATGGGAGTTATGGCATTTGTTCAAGTGCTTTGGTTAAATTAATCACAGATGCTGATTCTGTCGGTGCTAAGGATTTAGTCGTTATGAAACTTTGCATAATCGTGGAATAGGTATAACCCTCAGAGGAGAATAATGTTAAAAACTTTATTTTAGAGTATAGTCACCAAATGTTTAAGTCATATTTTTAACTAATGTTTCTTTGCATGCATTTTAATGTCTCACACAGCATTGGTAATACATTTTTAGCTCTCTTACAATTTATTTACAAAGCCCAAAAATCTACCGAGAGGTTTTGCCATGATAGCTGGTGAGTGCAAGACATGCTTCCAGAATGATTTTGGTTGGTCATTGGGTTTTTGAGTTGGAGGGCTACAGATTTGTGTCTACTATAATTTTAACTTTAGATAAACAGTAGATAGATTTCAGTTAATCTTGCCATACAATTACCCTTATTGTCATAATGCTAAGTAGTGCAGAGATTTGATTTTGTCCCTTTAATAGTAGTTTACAGAACACTCATCTAAATATATAACATTGCAAAGAATACACTTATTCACTACGTATATGTTGTATTTATTTCCATTTATTATGGGCATGTTACCACAGTGAATATTCCTTGTTTTTTTTTTGTCACAGCCGCATCAGATATGACCCTCACACACATGCTGCATTTCGATCTGCACTCAGTATATAAATGGTCCTTTGATTTGCTCAATAAATATTACAGTTCCATTTTAACTCCACTCAAATACTGAATAATGACTCTGCATTTGACCAGGACCTAAACTTGTGTTGTAATCAAGACCACTTAATTCTAGCGTAAGCAGGTTTGAGACTGAGTCAGACTGAATCAAAATTTCATTTCCCATTTTAAGCACTGTAATTTTTTTGACATTATGAACTTTTTTTTTATAATCACTGTCGAATGTAATACAGCTTTAGTTTTAGAAAAGCTTTCAATTACATAGGGACAGGACATTCTTGTGGTCCCAGTTTAATACTGTGTGTGCTGAACAGATTAAGGTTTGTTTCCTTGCAGTACAAACTGATGAGGTATTTGCTAGAACTGTGATTGCCACTCTGAAACAAAAATATGATCAATTAAAAGCTCTTGCATAGCATTACATATTTTCTCACATTTTTACATATAACTGCACATCCAGGATGAGGACACTTGATACATTGTGGAAGAAGCACTAATGGTTTAGGCAAATTACAGTACAGTAAAGTGCACATGGTATTAACGAATTTTGTATCTCTGTGAGGAACAGACAGCTCACTGACAGGATGGGAAAGGCCAAAGCAGACAGACCAGACAAAAACTGTTGGCAAGACTGACCAATCCTAAGAGTAGACTAAGACCTCAATCCTGGGACAGTAACTAAGAGGAAAAAAATGAGGAAGTCTTCAGATGATGGTGAATATTTCTTGTCACATAGTTAAGAATGAGAGTGAGGTTGCCTCAGTTTCCCTTTCCCACAGCATATTTCTACCAAGATGTACAACAGTTACAAGATGTTATCCCTTTGAAAAATCTGGAGAAATGCTTTGCAGCATTAGATCAGGCTATTGTACCTCCATAGCTGCTTAGCTCAGTGGAATTAACCACTGGCAGAGCACAGCTTATACTTTGTGGATTAAGTGGTACATTTACTTCTTTCCAGATCTTTTCATTCACAAGACATGACCTCACACATTGAAAGAGAAATCAGACTTAATGATACCATCTTACATACCTTTACTGTTTGCAACTTGCCAGCTTGAGTAAATACAGAATCATCTGACTACCACTTACTGTAGCTGTCTATCTATTCAAAGAGTGACTACATGTATACATCTACATCTTTATATACATATACCAGGTCAACCATGCACACTTACATAAATGCACAGTATGTAAATGCACAATTATAGTAAGAATATAAAATATAATTAGTATAAAAATAGTACATGTTGTATTATTTCAGAGCTATTTTTATGCAGAATGAACAAAAGGAAAGATAAAGTAGAGTGTAAAGTACAATGTAATTAAGGAATGATGTGAATTCACAAAGCAGGATACAGCAGGAAGCCTTTTTGAGGAATATTTAGTCCATCCCTCTTTCCCTCCCCCAGCCGCCCCCACTCCCTCAGCACCACTCCAGCCCTGCAGTATGCTGGCTGGTGTGTTCTTATATAAGAGGCCAATCCTGTGGGAAGCCAGGATAGCTATGGAAGTCTTTGATGGCCACCACACAAAGGCACAAAGGCACAAAGGCAAAGAGGCAGGCTTTGATACTCATATCAGTCCCCCTATTGCTTCTCTGGCATCATAATACAGTCACTGGTATAGCTCTGCTTCTTCTGTCAGCACATACAGACTGCTGTATAAAGTGGAAAAGCCTCTTCCTCGAGGGAGGAAATTCGTACACACTTACACTTACAGAAACCATGCACATGGACATTCACACTTACTGCACATGCACAAGCTCATAGATGCAGCTTGCATTTGCACACGCACACCTATTCATATGTTTTCAAAGTATGCATGCATACATACTGTAAATACCTTGCCTTGCCTTGGATGTCTCTTGCAGGCAATGACATCAATATACTAACGTCATTTCCAAAGAACACGCGTCATCCCCAGTGGCAATACCCTCAAAGGGTTGGAGTTTTCTTTTTGTTCTTTTGTTCTTTTCTTTTAGTTTTTCATTAAGTATTTGAAATATTAACATAGTCTATAGTATACAGGAAGGCTGTGTGTAGACACTTTTGAAGGGGCACTCACATATAACTCATACACACATCTGTCATTTCAGGCATACTGACACTGTAGGAGGTATTCAGATCACAGGTGTTTGTTCTCACGGCACAGTGGTGTGTATTTAGCATGGTTGTGTGAGTGTCCTGGGAGCTCAGTTTCATGTAGCTTCAACCACCTGCTCAGGTCATTATTCCGGTCAGGGACAAGAGAGGTAGATAATGCTCCCATACAAACAAATAGAGGGTATCAGCTCTGAAATATATGTTTTTGGAAAACAAATGACACATAAAGGAGCTGGCAATGTTCTTATAAACTGATTCAATTGAATATGTCTGCTGATTAGTAGATTTTAGAAGAAAAATATTCAGTTCATGTCCACTTGTCAGTCGACAACAAAGAGTTCGTAATTAAAATGAACTTTCTTCTTCTTGTTTACTAGTAAGTACTGAGATCTTGATATAATTAGCTGTTGCTCACAGTACTTGTGTCATCTGGACATTGCATGCTTGTTTGCTCAAAAAGGGAGAGAGAGTATTTTGGATGTCTTTAGCTTGAAGCACCCAGCCTCTTATGTTTGGAATATTTTCGGAAACTGAGAAGACAGAGACACACAGCAGAACTATGTCCAACAGACTTCTCTTCTCTTCTCTTCTCTTCTCTTCTCTTCTCTTCTCTTCTCTTCTCTTCTCTTCTCTTCTCTTCTCTTCTCTTCTCTTCTCTTTTCAGCATCTAAAGACTTGACAGTGCTACTGAGATGACAGTGACAGAGAAGATGTCATCACATTAGAATGACAGTGTTTTGCTGTTTCAGAGGCATAGACCTTTATGGGTTCCCTGTATTTCTATGTCATTTCACATAATATATTTCATGCTTTTATTGATCCTGTTTTAGCTGACTAGGAGAGCAGTATCAATTAAATACATAAAAGAGTCAAATATAAGGGAAGTTTCAGAAAAACTGATGATAGCTAAGACTATGTTATCAAGCTGCAACGTAATGCTTGAATGCTTGACCTGTTTGACATTTGTATAGTAATTTTTTTGTAACATATAGCAGTAACAACAACAACAAACCATGGTTTATTTCCCCAAAAAGACAGCATGCTTACATAAATAACTTTTACATTTGTCACAGCATGTTGACAAAGACTTTAGCCAGTCACTCAGCTGAAACAATCTAATTAATAAACTGTCAATCACTCATCAAAGCCAATGCCCGGGGTAACACAAGAGTCCATATTTGGAACTTTGTCGGTTTATGATAAAACAAATGATGGCAAGCGCATTAACAGAAATTAAACTGTGTCAAGGCAAATTATTATTATTTTTATTATTATTATTATTATTATTATTATTAGTAGTAGTAGTAGTATTAGTATTATTATCATTATAGATCTTGATTCTGTGTTTTTTGACAGGATTTTTTTCTTTTGTTTTTTTTCCTTGCGCTTTTGCGCAAGGAAGAAAAGTCAGAAATCTGCAGTTGATAGGCAAGTAAAGGATATAATGAGACAGGGAAGCCAAAGGCTATGGAGAAAGGGGGATTCAATATGTAGTGAAGAGGCAGTGCAAAGCAAAGTGAGGATAAGTGCAAATCAAGATGGAAAAAGAAAGGGAAACACAAGAGAAAAGACACTTGCGTGACAAGTGTCCTCATCATGCTCTGGAAGACTGTGTTACTTCCCCCCCAGCACTCCTCCAGGCCTTAGCCCAGTTGGCTGTTACAATCATGCAGAGAGCAAGAATATCATCTACTCCTACATGCAAAGAGAAAAGAAAAAAGAAGGGGCAGGCTGAGGAGGTGGAGCACCTTGTAAGAGACTGGAACAGCTGAAGATGAGAGCAGAAAGTCATCCAAAACAACAAAGGAGGGTAGGACTAGAGTGTGAATAAAATTCGGGGGAAACAATAAAGGATGTGTAAGTAAAGTAGCAAAAGGTTGCAGCTGAGTATCAAGAAAAAAAATTAAGAAAAGAGAGAGCATGATAAGAGAGTCGGAAGGAGCAGGAGGGATGGATTAAGGAGAGCCCCAGGTGGAAAAGGAAGTAAAGTTGCCAGCACTCCCTCTGGCATATGTCCTTGCCTGCAGGAACACCCAAGGACTAGGGAGAGGGCAGCTGGTCGTTAGCCACGTCCAGGCCAGGGTGTGCCAACAGTTGTCTAGTCATGCCAACACTGGGCATCCCATGCCAGAAACTGTCCTTGTTCGTAGAAACCCACGTCAAGCTAAATCTCTGCAGAATCTCTGAGAATACAAGGCAAGGTGTTTGTGGCTGTCTTCTGTTTATTGTCTGTTTGCTCATTGCTTTTCCTCCTGTCTTGTTTTGTTAGTGAGGTAGCTGTAGAGCTCTTTGATTCTCTGCAATAGTCTTCTGCTGTGGCAGGAGTTGTGCCACTAGCTAAGTTGAATTTGAAATAGCAGTCATTTGAATTAACAAACATGATTAAGTATTTACTGCTCTAATATATTTGGATGGATGGATGGACCATGAAGGCAGTCATTACATCAAATTTAAATAGAGTAATGACTATTTTCTGTATAATTACTGCTGCTCTCCTCTACACCAACTAGGGAAAGACATTAACAGTATAGTTTATCTAAAAATTACAATTTATTTTATACATCCTGTGCATTTTTCAGGCAATCATTTTCATTTTAGAGGTTTAACTTGATTTGGTCCTCTTGCTGGGAGCCTATTCTCCCAAACACTTAGCAGACAGTGCAGATGAGGCCATTTGTTCCATCTCCTCATTTGCCAATAACAGGCAGTGTCTTCCTGATGTAATCATTGGTCATTAGGAAAAGGCATTAATTCTGTTATTTACCACAAACTCTGTATAAAGTATTTATATTATTGTCTGTGTCTGTGAGACATACAGCTAGATAAAAACCAGATGCATCAAATTACTAGGTGAAGATGGGCCAACCTTCTGATTGGGTTTTAATGATTAATGAGATTTTAAATGGCTTTCTATCTTCTCAGCTGGGTCCACTGGCTCTCAACAGCTGCAAGTTAGTAAGTAAAATATGCTCCAACCCGAATTAATCAATATTATTTGATAGTCAAAAAGTTCCAAAATATTGAGCTCAAAATATTGAGCCTCTAAAGCAAATATTGAAAGCAGATATAGTGCTTAACAAATTTATTAGGCCCCCTGCCATAAAAACAAGAAAACACAAATATTTTAGAAATCTGTCAAAAACTAAAAATGACTGAATTCACCAAACTGAATTCAATCATTTTTATATCCAAATTTGAGCTGGCACAAGAAGTCAGAAATTAATTCAACCGTTAAAACAAATTTTTCTGTTTAGGAATTTAAGTTAATAATTCTAATTTGGCATCTTAATAAAAAAATAAAATAATGTGCTTTACTGTTTTTTCTGCTTTTTCATAAAAACAGTAAATTTGAAAATTCATGGATAACAGTAATTATAGTTTAGCATTAAAAAATATCATTTTGATTAAAAATCTTGCACATACTGGTAGATTAACCATTACAGAAATGTAAAAAAGTGATTTTGGTAATCATTTTGGTACCAATACTGTTAATTTAAAATAGCTCTGGCAAAACCTTACAGTGGGATGGTGAAATACATTTTTTAAGCACTGTATAGTATTTGATCTCAACTAAGTTAAATTGTATTCACATTTAAAATTGTTTAGCCTAAAATCACAGATTTACCTCATAGGGTTTTAAATCTGCAAATCAACCTTTGTGCTTAGACTCTTGCTGAGATAAGGAAAATCAATCCATTTTCTTCCACTTATCCAATTCAGGGTCGCGGTTGGCCTGGAGCCTATCCAAGCTGTCATAGGGCAAGAAGCAGGGTCACTAATCTTTCACAGGGCCAACACAGAGAGACAGACAACTATTCACGGTCACATTCACACCTACAGCCAATTTAGAATCACCAATTAATCTAACATGTATGTCTTTGGACCGTGGGAGGAAACCGGAGTACCTAGAGTGAACCCACGCAGACACGTGGAGAACATGCAAACTCCACACAGAAAGGCTCCAGCTGGTGGATTCAAACCCAGGGTCTTCTTGCTGTGAGGCAACGGTGCTATTCAACGCACCACGATGCTGCCTCAGATAAAAGAAAAGCTTTTCTTAAACAACTAACTACAGGTGGTGGAATAAGGATAGAGCCCTCTAAGCATTTTCACGCTACATATTATGCGTTTTGTGCAACATCCACCTTAAAAAAATGGTTTTAAAACAGTTGATTAGAATTCTGTCAAAACCTCGTTAGCAGGTGCGCAGCTTTAAATGGAGTGTATCAGTTGCAGCAGTATTATTAACTATACTGCCAACACATAATCTTTATCAACACACTGTGGCAAGTACTGAGTGAAGAAAACAACAGCAATAAAGGCAAATACAAAACGTCAAAATGCCAAGCTGTCCTTTTAAATCTAATCCTGGTCGCAGGCTTGTTTAGACGTAGAACAGCCTGCAGTCAATCTATTTTGGAGCAAATAGCTCAGACTGAAGGTGTCTGCTGATCAAGCAAGCAAGGTAGAAGCATTATTTTCAATGTGGTTGCAACATGCTGCTGTGTGTGTGCGTGTGCGTGTAAGAAGAGAGTATACCCAACAAGCTGTTCTTTAGCGGTGAGTGTAGGTGTCAAGCATACTGTAGGTACTATGTAGCAAAAATCCCAGGGAGACTAGCTGTCAGCTCAGTGACAGCTAATAGGGATCCAAATGAAGCAAATGTGACAATGTATATCAAACAGGATTGCATTCCATAATACTAATTAACAATGTTTTTACCATTACAACCAATGTAGTTTATGTCCACATACATATTTCCTTTTACTTTTTTTCTTAAACAATGGAAACAGTGAAAATTAAATTTAAAAAAAATGAACTGGCAACGACTACAATAATCTGTTTGTTTGAGTCCTTTCTCACGAAGAAGTGAGACATAGTTCAGACATAGTTCCTTTTCATTATTTTCTAACATTTTCTGACCATACTATTTATTTATTTTAAGAGTGAAGTCGAACACTTTTTTTATTCTGATGTTTGAGTAAAATATAAATAGGCTTGAGAATGTGTGCACATTTGAAGAGGCGTTCTATGAATAATAACAGCAGGGATTGCTCCTGAGATGTGTCTGAATGTATGGGGATCAGTGTCACGTGAGTCTGTGTAAGATATTGACCAAAATGAGATTTATTATGTCGTAGTGGCAGATAGTTTCTGTAAATGCTTTATTTCTTCTTAAATAGAATGGAGCTCGGGAAATATTAATAAATGAGGGCTGGGAAAAGATGAAGAGGGAAACACAGAAGAATTTGAGGACATGTGTGACGTGAGATGAGTGAAAATCCTGAAAGAGAAACAGAGCCAACGAGTAAGAATCCCCAAGTGGTAGAGAGCGCACCCTCTCTTTTCCCAAGTCTCTTCTTCTTCCAAGTGTTCTTTGCCCAATGTTACCATGGCAACACTGGGTCTTTGACAAGCTGACCACATGCACAAACATTCACACTCTTGCACGTACAGTGAGTGTGTACATGCTGGCACAAATGTACTGTAGCCACCTGCACAGATACTGTATCACACACACACACACATACACACAACCTGCAATAGAAGTAACTCCTGATAGCTGATAATAAATTTTAAAAATGCTAGATGCACACCTAAAACACATAGTAATAATAATCATATCACAAACACATTTCCGACCATACATATGTTAGGTAGATAATTATATTGCATGCTGTGTCTGTCGTTCATAATCCACTGACATATTCACTGAACCAGAGCAATGCATGGTTCCAAGTATACAATTACAGATTGCACAGGGCTGAGCTGTGTGCCTGAAATAAGAAGATCTAAACCTGATTCCATCTATCTCATCTCCTGCCCTCCCACACAAAGTAACCCTTTCACCTGCTAGCTGGTTAATTATCACCAGCAGCTATTTCAAACAGTACACTGGTCGCACTAAACTGAAGGAGAGAGAATCTCATTCATTGAATAGATCAGATCAGTGTATGAAATATATTCAGCTTAAAACTTACTCTCCAAGGCAGGATTATTTTTATTTACTCTATGAGTGTTGGCGTAGGTAGAAATAATATGTGTAACATTGTTATAAAATTATTTTAAAGTTGCAGTTAAGTGAAAAACGATTAGCTAGATAAACAAATTAAAGATATACAGTATGTACAGTCATGGTAAAAAGAAAAGAAACCCTCTGACTTTATGGAGTCCTGTGAAAAGCTGTGATTCAATAGCTTGTAGAACCACCTTTAGCTGCAATAACTTGAAGTAATTGATTCTTGTATGATTTTATCGGTCTCTCACATCATTGAGGAGGAATTTTGGCCCATTCATTGAGGTTTGCGGGCATTTGTTTGTGCACGACCCGCTTAAGGTCCCATCACAGCCTTTCAGTCAGGTTGACTTTGGGCCATTGCAGCACCTTGATTTTTTAAAAAAAATCATTCTATAGTCGATTTGCTGGTGTGCTCTGATCATTGCCCTGTTTTATGACCCAATTTCAGCCAAACTTTAGCTGTCTGAAAGATGGGCTCATATTTGACTCTAGAAACCTTTGGCAACCTTTGGGGAGTTTGTGGTCGATTACTACAAGGTGCCCAGGTCCTGTTGCTGCAGAACACCAAATCATCCGCCCTCCACCACCATGCTTGACAGTTGGTATCAGATATTTGTGCTGATATGCTGTGTTTGGATTTCTCCAAACGTGGCATTATGCATTATGGCCAAATATCTCCACTTTGGTCTCATCTGTCCAAAGAACACTGTTCCAGAAGTCTTGTGATTTGTTCAGATGCAACTTTGCAAACCTAAGCCATGCCACTGTGTTCTTCTTAGAAAGAAGAGGCTTTCTCCTGGAAGACCTTCCAGACAAGCCATAGTTGTTCAGTCTTTTTCTAATTGTACTGTCATGAACTTTAACATTTAACATGCTAACTGAGGCCTGTAGTCTGAGATGTAGCTCCTGGGTTTTTTGCAATTTCTCTGAGCATTGCATAGTCTGATCTTGGAGTGTCCATTCCTGGGAAAACTGTCTTGATTGTTTTCCAGCTTTGAACAATCTTTCTCATTGTAAAATAATGGAGTACAGATTGTCTGGAAATGGCCTTATAGTCCTTCCCAGATTTATGTTTAGCAAGAATTCTTCTTGCTAAACATAAATCTATGCTTTTTTAAGATCATTGCTGATGTTTTTAACACACAGTTAATCAAGCGCATTTGATTAGCAGTACCTGGCTGCTACTGGCTGGCTTCCTCTTAATTCCTATGGAAGCAGTAAGGGTGTACTTAGTTATTCATACCACTGATTCTTCATTTTGGCTTAGTTTTTGTTAAATAGTGACACTGTGTAATATGTCATGTTTTGTTGTTCATCTGAGGTTGTATTTACCTAGTTTTAAGACCTGCTAAGGACCAGATTATTTTTTATTATGTCCTGATATGTAAAACCTTAGAACTGAAATAGGGTGTACTTTCTTTTTACTGTGCCTACCTAGTATTAGACTGAAAATAAAACTAAACACTTTTTCTCTCCCTTTTTCCAGCCCCCAGATAAGGAAGGCGGTCTGCCGAAGCAGGTAGGCAACAAGACAGAGTGTGGCCTGCTGGGACTAGTCTTGGACCTGAAGCGGGATTACCAGCCAATAAGAAACCAGATCCCAGAGGAGAAGCTTTACAAAGTCTACACCTTCAACTCTGTCAGGAAGTCAATGAGCACTGTCATAAAGCTGCCTGATGGTAACTTCCGCATGTACAGCAAGGGAGCCTCTGAGATTGTGCTCAAAAAGTGAGTGGTTTTATGATTAAAAATAAAATGAGCAGTTTTACAGTTATATACTTTAATAAGGTGCTCTGTAGATTTCCTCTGCATTCAGTGTGAGTTTCCAGAAGTATGTCTTACAATTGTGTCATTTTACAATGCATTGCAGTAACATTACAGTGAGTGGCTTTGAGAAAAGCATGAGATACAGTTGTAAAGATTTTTTTACTCTTTTAAGGAGGAATGTGAAATTCTCTGGTAGGAATTAGTCACATTAAAATGAAACTCATAAAATCACTTAAATTCAAATTAAGTGATAAGTATTTTTCTTTAACATTATAGCTGTTACAAATTTAACACATATAACATAAACATAGATGAAGCTATAATTAGAACAGAATTTCAATGAAAGGTTAAATTCACTAAAATTTCATTTGCATTAATTATGGTTCATTTGCTTTTTTAAATGATGTACAGCATTTGTATTTGGCTGTATGCCAGTACACCTGTTCATTTTCAGTTTGTATGTTGATATATTTAGCTTGTTTAGGAAATCAGCTTACTCTTGATCAGATGTAATTATCTTTTGGCTACAGTACTTTAGTAATTTAGGAAATTGTATTGTCAGAAGCCATTCAGTCCTTACATTACTTAGCCCAATGCACTTAAAGCCATGTTTTTTTTTAAATATTGTAGTGTACTACCATTAAATGCATGTTGGTCCCTATAATTTTTCTCTTGTACAACATTGCAGTTCACAGTGCATTCTTTATTGATTCATCAGTACTAAATTTTATTCTTTTTCAAAGCTGAATCATTTTCAAGCACTAAAAACACTGGCAATACCAATGTTACAGTATAAAATTTTAGATGACCCTCACTATCTACACCACACCCTCGTTTTCAGATGCAGCCATATCCTAAACGAGGTAGGTGAGCCAAGGGTTTTCCGTCCACGAGACAAGGATGAGATGGTGAAGAAAGTGATTGAGCCCATGGCGTGTGATGGTCTGAGGACCATCTGTGTGGCGTACCGTGACTTTTCCAGCAATCCTGAGCCCAACTGGGATGATGAGAACAGCATCCTGAATGACCTCACAGCCATCTGTGTTGTCGGAATAGAGGACCCCGTCAGGCCAGAGGTAGGGGAGATGTTTCAGTAATGGACTGAGAGGAGGGGATGCTGAACAAACGGTTTATAATACCAACTATCAGCATATGTGTCATAGCCAGTGGTGTGTCCTCGCTGTTACTTTGAAGCAGTGTTACTTTACCTAGAGGTTTATTGTATAGATGAGGTTCAAAGCATTCATTTGAATTTTAAACACAAAATCATTTCTATGGATTTTACTTACATCAGACCAGTTATTTCTTCTGATCACTTCCATAAAATCAACCCTTGAAAAGAAAAACAAATGGTTAATGCAATAAATGGTTCATCATAAAAATTACTTCTTCAGTGGTGCAATTTTTTTTATGATGAATTTCACATGAATTGGAAGAAAGAAGTATCTGTGTACAGTAGGAAAGCTGACCTCACTTGACAATGCAGGGAAAGGGAAACAGGAAAATTAGCCGACTGCTGGATTATTCAGCTGCTTTCTTTCATCTTGTTTCCACCCCCCTGCTCTTTCTACAACAGCATTTCTCATTCAGCCCCAACCCAACATGTTTTCTCCTCTCCACCTCTGTCTCTATTATAAGATTTGATGTTCACCTTTTTCTGATTACTTGTTTTCCTTTCACTTTCTCTGCATCTTTCTATCTTTCAGTGTGATCTATATATCTTTCTCTCTAAAGCTGTGTTATATTACGTGAGCATCTATACAGACCTAGCAGACCTAAGAGAGAACTAACAGAAATTTAGCAAACAATCAGACAAGTTAAGAAATTTTCCCTCTTGTCTTGCAATGTTATGTAAGATTGTTGTATTTTTCAGCAAATTATAGTGTTATCATGAATAAATACAAACTCCAAAGCAGCAAAAGGCATACAGAAAAAAGCTAAATATTTAATGTTGAATGTATTGTACAGGAAAACAAATATGTAATGTTCCCACATTTATATAGCGCTTTTGTAGTCTTACTGTTAGCTCGCTTTAAATGCAAGTCACATTTTAATCATACACGCCAAGCACTTTATCTACCTCACACCCATGGCCAATTTAGAATCACCAGTTAACCTAACATGCATGTCTCTGAACTGTGGGTGGAAGCCAGAATACCTGAAGGAAACCCATGGAGGCACAGGGAGAACATTCAAGCTCTGCACAGGAGAGTCTCAGCTGAGATTTGAACCAGAAATCTTCTTCCTGTGAGGCAACAGTGCTAACGACTCCACCACTGTGTCACCTATGTATCACATGTGATCCAGTAATTTACACTGTCTTAATAGAGCCCTTTACAGTGATGCATAGCCTCAAGGTTTGCAGAGTCCTCTCTCTACTCAACCTTAGAGGTCACTCAGCATCTGATATTTTCAATAACCAATGTTGAAAAGCAGTGCACACAACACTGCTACGATCCAGTACCATCTTTCCAGGCCCTTTGCTAAGACTGGTTAATACTGGAAATTAGATGACATTCCATTCTTTTAAAAGGGTCATACAGACTAGTAAACATGGTTTTGGTTTGTTTATTAGTCTCTGATTTCTTCCTCCATAATGCAATGTTCGTTTAATAACTGGCTGCTCTGTGGGGTTGCCCCCAGAGAGACGAGAGAGAATAGAGGAGGGAATCAGAGACTGAGAAAGGTTCAAAATCAGATTCCTGTCATAGGGATGACAGAAGGCAGGAGGAAGACGGGTTGAAATGGTAGAGAGAAATGGACAAAAATGCGAGTGTAACCAGATCCATATAAGAGACACGAGATGCTTGTTTTTCACTCTCATCTACTAGCTTCCTACCTTCTTCCTCTGTCAAGTCAGATTGTATTTTTAATAAACCTCCATTCTTCTCTTCACCTCCTAGTTTCAAGTGACCAGTTAGATTGAGCAGTGGGAAGCCAAGGGAAATGAGAGGTTTAAAAAATACCAGGGATGACAGGCAAACAGGAACCTGATCTCTCGATAACAATAACTTAGAATATAATATCGAATAAGAGCTTGTTTACCTTAACAAATCATACTACTTATGTAATAACTACTACTAAAATGTTGTTACTGATGCTAACTGGCTTCTAAGTGAATAGTAGGTGACAATTTTTTTTTTTTTAAATGTTTGAAAAACTGTTTTACTTTTTTTCTTTTCCTCACAGTTTTAGCTGGGTTACAAGTATTGTCATTTTATCTTGTGTAACTGATGAAATGAAAGGCTGATATAAAGTTAAAGATGTTTTTGCTGTTGTTTAAGCAAATATTGCTGTTTAATGGATACTGTTGAATCCAATTATTGAATTAAATTCCTTAAATATATTCTCCACCTGTGTGGGTGTTGTAGGTTTTCATATTTAGGATAATAATTTTTCCATGGTGCAGCTGTTGAGCAAAAGTTATGTAGTCCTAAGTAGGCGAAAATCATATCTGTTTTTATTTTAACCTCCAACCTCCAGCTTATTAAAGGCCTGCACTCCTTCGCTGTGTAGATATACTTTGTAAAAACAAGTTAATTTCTCTATGCTTACATGCATGTGGAGTTTGATTTGGATGTTTAATGCATGATTCAAGTGCACATTTTGATGGTGGATCTATGTTTTATGTTTTTATGTGTGAATGTTGAAAAAAACTACTAGCATACATGTATGTGTAAACTGATACAAGTTGTTATTACTGTACGTGAGCACAATTGTTTATGTGTGGGTTTGAAGAGCAGAGCTCGCCCACACTGACCTTTGCAAGGAGGAATATGTGTTTCTGAACTAATACTCTTTTGCAAGATGCTTCAACTACAGATCCATTTCCATACATTAGTGGTCATAGTTAATTTATTACAATACTGTCTGGAAAAAAAAACTTGAATAAAATATGTAATTTCGAACAAAATTATACAGAATTGTGTTCTGATAAAATCAAATACAGTGGGGCAAAAAAGTATTTAGTCAACCACCAATTGTGCAAGTTCTCCCACTTAAAAAGATGAGAGAGGCCTGTAATTTTCATCATAGGTATACCTCAACTATGAGAGACAAAATGAGAAAAAAAAAATCCAGAAAATCACATTGTCTGATTTTTAAAGAATTTATTTGCAAATTATGGTGGAAAATAAGTATTTGGTCAATAACAAAAGTTCATCTCAATACTTTGTTATATACCCTTTGTTGGCAATGACAGAGGTCAAACGTTTTCTGTAAGTCTTCACAAGGTTTTCACACACTGTTGCTGGTATTTTGGCCCATTCCTCCATGCAGATCTCCTCTAGAGCAGTGATGTTTTGGGGCTGTTGCTGGGCAACACGTACTTTCAACTCCCTGCAAAGATTTTCTATGGGGTTGAGATCTGGAGACTTGCTAGGCCACTCCA
>VUQS01045945.1:0-14319 GCA_015108495.1 Heterochromis multidens
TCAAGGTCCTGGAGTGGCCTAGCCAGTCTCCAGATCTCAACCCCATAGAAAATCTTTGGAGGGAGTTGAAAGTCCGTGTTGCCCAGCGACAGCCCCAAAACATCACTGCTCTAGAGGAGATCTGCATGGAGGAATGGGCCAAAATACCAGCAACAGTGTGTGAAAACCTTGTGAAGACTTACAGAAAACGTTTGACCTCTGTCATTGCCAACAAAGGGTATATAACAAAGTATTGAGATGAACTTTTGTTATTGACCAAATACTTATTTTCCACCATAATTTGCAAATAAATTCTTTAAAAATCAGACAATGTGATTTTCTGGATTTTGTTTTCTCATTTTCTCTCTCATAGTTGAGGTATACCTATGATGAAAATTACAGGCCTCTCTCATCTTTTTAAGTGGGAGAACTTGCACAATTGGTGGCTGAGTAAATACTTTTTTGCCCCACTGTATCTAATCAGCCAATCACATGGCAGAAACTCTGTGGATTTAGGCATGTAGATATGATCAAGACAACCACCATCTGTTCAGCTGCTCGTTAACCAAGTCAAACCAAGCAAGCAATGGGGAAGAAAGGTGATTTAAGTGACTTTGAATGTGGCATGGTTGTTGGTGTCAGATTGGCTTGTCTGAGTATTTTCACTCTACTGAGATTTTCTCTACTGGACCCCTTAGTGCCAACTGACCATCGTTTAAACACCACAGCATCCCTGAGTATTGCTGCTGACAATGTCCATCCCTTTATGACCATACTGTATTAATCTTCTGATGGCTTCTGGAAGCAGCAGCATCTACAGATATATGCTGATCTATGTTCATCTCAAACTAGTGTCTTGAACATGACAGTGAGTTCACTGTACTCAAACGGCCTCCACAGTCACCAGATCTCAATCCAATAGAGCACCTTTGGGATGAGGTAAAATGTGAGATTTGCATCATGAATGTGCAGCTGACAAATCTGCAGAAACTGTGCGATCCTGTCATGTCTCTGAGGAATGTTTCCAGCACCTTGTTGAAACTACCCCACGAATCTCCATCCACTTTTACATAAATTACAGTGGGCTGCTTACTTAATGTCAGTGATTACTCTCATTCCTGATTAGTGGCCTAATTAATGAAACTCAAGGCAATACCAACCACCTCTAACAGCAGCATAAAGACCTCATAAGCATCAACTCTGTAAACTAATAAGGCAGCAATTGGCCAGTTAATTTCCTTGTATCATCAGCTGCCAATTTTTCTAAAATTTCTTACTTTATTGGAGACTAATTTAAAGTTCAATAATAAAAAGAAAAATGGGATTTAAAAACAAAAAGCTGTGGCAACCCTAGCTGTTGTATCGAGTCCATCTGTACACCCCTACACAAACAGGAAATCAGCTGTTCTCTGACCTTACTCCTCTAATTAAAGGTCTTGAGTCTTTTGTGATGAAGTACTGCTTCTCAGGCTTATAATTATTTCATATTATAGACTAATAGGTAGAAATATTGATAAATCCTTCTCTGTTCAGGGGGTGCAATTTTCCCACTAGCATTTTCTTTATGAATCATTTCCAGGCACTAATCAGTTGTTACAGTGAGAGATTTCCATTGCTAAGCAGCTGCAGCAGCAACCTCTGCACCACTAATTAATATATGCACAAAGCACTGCGAATGAATGATCTTTTAAGGCACTGATAGTCCCTTGTTTAATATGCTGAGATCCACCTACTTAGACACATTAAAAACTAACCTAGCAGAGTGGCGAATATGACAAAATGTCAACCCACTCACTGTATTCATCGTCTCTCACTGTAACAGCATGAGAGCTCAGGGGATTCAGCATCGTGATGTGCCGTGATTGATCTGAACACAAGTTTTGATTTTTCAAAGTGCTGCTTCTTTCCTGCTGGTGCTCTGGCAGCCTCTTTAATATCATCCCAACAACAAAAAAAAAAAGTTCAGGGCAGTGCATATATGTATGCAAGATTGTTTTTTGCAGGGTTTTAAGGCTTATTTTACAGTTTTATGCATATTGAATATTGCATATATTGCATATTGCATATATTCAACTTTATCTATAGTTAATTTTCTGTAATATATTAGGATATTTATATATTGCGTTATTGTATTGTTAGAGCTATTTGTAATATTTTGTAATTTGTAATATATTGTATTATTTAATATTGGCATTTTAACTTGTTAATTACTTTCTTACTGTCCTGGAGCAACTGTAACCACATAATTTCCTCAGGGATTAATAAAGTATTCTGATTCTGATTGTGTCATACAATACACGTGGTGTGTACTGTGTATCTCCATGTCAAAGGCCTTTTAACATTATATCAGTTTAACCTACATAGCTTCACTAAAGAGACTATAGTTTTACTAATAGAGCTGACTTTTTGTTTTGAGTTAAATGTAAACCCCAGCATTATCACACCCCCAAAAAATGGCATAAAATACATCACTTAAGTACCAAATTTTATTTTAAATTCTCAAAAGAAGTATTTTTCTCCCAAAGGTAGCTGCGATCCAGTAGGTGCTTGAGATCCTGCACAATAACAATAACACAGGGAATGGCAGTGGCAACTGCAGGTGAAGCAACATGTCCACTGCACATTGGGGGAAACTGAACACCTCTCTTTGATGCTCAAGGACACGTGAGGGATAACACGTCAAGCACATCAACACGTCAAACACTCCAAAGAGAGGCATCTTGATCTTTACAAAGAATTCAAGGTGAGCAAGTATCAGTTGTTAACTTTATATTAACATCATCAAAATGTCAATGACAGCTGCATCTGACACTTTTCACAAGGGACATTTTGATGTGAAACAGCAGGTAAGCACAGATGTTACCAATCACATTAATTAAAGGCCTGTGCCTAAATAGAACAGAACATTTACTAATATCATTAGTAACATCTGTGTATCTACTTATTTGTGTCAAAATGGCATGAATAAGTGAAAAAGGTCTACAACTTAGAATGAGAGCTGGGTGCTGCTTATGATGTTAGTAAGGTACCGTCATGACCTGTCCACATGTTAAAGTATAGTATGCATGTGTGCGCCTGGTCGTGGTTTCTTATTGAAATAGCCTGATTGGAATTTGACTGAAAATCTTTTTAGTATCAAATTTTGTATCAAGAATTGTCAAATTTCAATGGTATTCGTTTCAGAATTCTCCATTTTTTTGTAGTATGACAACCCTAATAGAGCATAGGGTTAATTTAGTGCTAACTATTTGCTAACTATAACTTAACTGCGTATCCCAGGTGCCACAGGTTGAATAAGTGGGAGAAAATGGATGGATGGATAACTTAACTGTTTCACATATAAAGTACTGCACACATTGGAATTTAAAATTCTAATTAACAAAGTCAAAAATGTCCAGCATCAAGATCAACTCAAAAACCTCTTAATACATTATCACCAACTTTTTATACTAATCAAGACAGTTAAAGGTCAGCTAATTTAGTTTTATAGTAATAAAATATGCTGCTGGGAAACCTTGGGTCCTGGCATTCATGTGAATGTAACACTGATACATACCACCCATCAAAATCTTGTTGAACAAGTAACAAAATTAACTACAGTACAGTCATAGATTTTAGCATGCAAACACAATTTTCAAAAGTTTGAATTTGATGTGAGAGAAACTGTAAACTGAAGGAGCTAGCTGAAGTAATATACAGATATAAGATACACAGCCAGACAAATCTGCAGGTAACCAAACCTCCTCCAACATACACACTGTTCTTGGTACTTTGGGATAGTCATTACCCAATGATGAAATATTGGTCCCTTCTTTATTCTCCCTGACCAATCATATAAGCAGTTTGAATGTAAAATCCCTTTAATCTCTTTCTGCCATCCACGGTTGGTGGACACAAATATACACAAGAACAAGTATACATTTGTGAACATAGCCACACATTTACAAATGCTTACAGGAGAACACTGAAACATAGAGTAAGGAAGAAAAAGTCTCAGAACAGAACACATAAATCATTAGTAATGAGTTTAGTTGGCCTACATTTCCCTCACTAGAACCATTAATTCTCAGTGGGCTCAAAGGGAAACTATATTTTCATCCAAAATAATAGCTTTTACAATTTTCATGGTGAAGGTGGTACAAGAAAGCTTTGTGTTTTAGGGTGGCCTTGAGAAAAAAAAAATCAAAGGACAAACTAAAATAATAATAACAGCAGAGAAATAACAACGAAAAGACACCAACAACCAGGAAACACGTTAGTAAAACCAAACACAAATATAACAAAAATGTAATAAAGACATAATATCTGATTGAATATATAAGACTACATTATCTTGGTCCCTCCAGTCAGAGATTCTTTATAAGAAAAAGACAGACTCTCCCATGACAATACCAATGGCAATACTTTTGATTTGTAGTAGAAATCCTATTTTTGTCAGCTCCTGCAGGCAGAACTTGAACCGTGTCTGTTCTCTTATTTTTCTACTTCAAACCTTCATGAATTAAGAGCATCACATATTTGGATGTGGCCATGAAAATACAGCTGAAACAAAATCTGTGAAAAATGCATCTTGTAAAAGGTTTAAGTCATTGGCAATAGGCATGCTCCAATGCTGAGCACTTCAAGGGTCATGGTAAGGGTTGTTGAGGGCTTAGCATTGGTGCATACCAACCGAAAGTTGTCCATGGAGAGGAAAAAGCATGAAATAATGACAGGCTGTTGGGAAATGTGGAGGAAAAAGTCTGATCCACAATTCACTCCAACTCAAAACTTGGAGCACTTACAGGACCTGCTGCAAAGGTCTTTGATTCCACTGGACCATTTAGACTGGTTTTGACTGTTAGACAAGCCTAAAGTTTGCAGACTCACTAAGGGACTAGCCATGTGGTGACCAGAAATCATGCAAGGCAGAAGGAAATTTTCCAACTTGTAGGGATGACAGGCCAAACAACTGCTAACAAAGCAAAGTGTGCACATACTAAGTTAAACCAATCTCAGCTTTGAAGCAAGCCATTGAAAAAACTACCAATGAAATCAAAGAATGACATTGGCTGACATATGATGATATAGGACATATACATAGTATATAGTTACTAGTTACTTACACAACAAGAGTCTCCAATGTCGACTAGCGATTAACTGTCAGTTACAAAGCAATGAGCCACCACGAGTAAATTAAAACTAAGACCTGCTTCTTCTCTATGGTAAATATTATTGATGTATGCTGACAAAAAGAGAAAACCAAAGTTGCCATTTGTGGTTTGATTTCAGTATTTTGGTGTAAGCAGTTGGTGTGACTAATGTGAAATCCAGTGATCCATAACTGTGGTTATCATCTTTGCTTGATTTTAGAGTTTAAATATTCGTGTAACTCTCAAAATCTCAAGACAGGTTTCCTGCTGAAGTGAAGGACACCAGGTGGTGTTATTAGTTTAAATATATGACGTGTCTGTGTGTTTTTACTGAAACCTTGATCTTGCCTAAACCAACCCAAGCTGTAACTGAAAAAGTTATATAAAACAATAGCAAGTTTTCTGCTGAATCACTGCTTGGTATGAAGCCCTGAAGGCAAACTCCCACTCTCACTAGCAAAGAATAATCAAAATTTAACCCAAATCCATAGCAAAAGAGTCCTACTTAATGCTACAGTCACACAATGGAAAAAAGTGGTTGGACTGTGTTCAATGAACTTGCGATCTTGCTGCCTTGGAAACGATTGCTTCAAAGACAGGGAACAGGTCTATTACCATTCGTGGTCAGTTGTCATCTTCAAAGCAACTTTAGTGCACCAAAACAGCGATAAAACAGCAATAGGACGGAGTCAGTCTGCTATCAGTTTGTGTTTGAATGGGGTGAAGTTGGCAATTATGGGAAATCTGTTTGTGATAAACTGGCAAAATCGCAAATCTGTTGCCATCAAAATACACAAAATCACATTAAACAGAAATTTACATTCACTGCTTATATTCAGAGTCCAGTGAGAACTTCAATGATTTGACACAGAAATTCAGATATTCCTCCACAAATAGTGATGTAATTGCTGAAGGATTTAACAGCAAAATGACACAGGCACTCAGCAACCTTGCTTTTACTGTATATAGGAATACAACCAGAATACAACCATATGGCAACCAATTAGGTCACGTGCCCTATTGCAAAGGGACACATCACAGATGAATTGCACTGTTCGGTGCAAACTGACTCAGATTGATTGCAACATGTTGACAATCTATCTGGGTTCATACATTAGATGACAACTATTTGCAAACCTTCGCCAGGGCCCGACCTCTAGTTTTGTTTGCTGTTCACAAAAAACTGAGGGTGCAGGAGGTTTTCGTGCTTAGATGAGGTTGAATATTATTTATTTTGGAAATCAGAAATTAAAAAGAATATGAGTATAAAACTTTAAAGATGAAAATTTTCTACTGTTCGCTCACTGACTTGCCTTTACCCCAAACTGCCACTGCCATCCAACTCCATCCTTTTCTCACTGTAACTGTGTTTTCTATTCTGTATGGTAAATACTGTTATATTTATTTGTTCTCTTAATAATGTTTTTTTCTTCTGAAGGGCCACAGTCATATTATTTTTCTTTTTTTTAATTTCATCTTCTTTTGTTATTTTGCTTCATATGTGAGAGATACAAGGTGAGCAGTGTGTTTGACTGTGTTTGTGTGTTTGGGATTGTGTGTGACAGAGAATAACCGACAGTGTTTTACCAGATGACAGCAGTGTGGAGGCAGCGTGTTTTGTCATTTATCACTTGGAAAGCTTGCTTGTTAGAGCACACATACCTTAATAGTCATTCTGAACTGGGAGAACTGAGATGAGAGGAGGCATTTCATTACCACGTCAACACTACAAACACATGCAGCATACAGTATAATGTGAGAGCACAAAGACAGACGTACGGCGTTAACAGCACATTTAGTATAAACACACACAGATGCAAACACATCCGCCTGTTGACAAACACACTTTACTGAAAAATAATCAAACATATGGATGCTTACTACTGCACAATAGATTTTTTGTTTGCAGTTTTGGTGTAAAATTATTTTAATATTAATATTTGTTTTATATCACCAAAAACTGGTAATTGTTCCTTCTAGAAAATGTGATAAAACAATTTAAAAAATGCACATTTATTTTCTTTTCAGTAAATATTCTATTGACCAACAAAATATTGCAGTCTGTCTCTAATCTGAAATTTTAAAAAAATACTGTAACTTTGCAGGTAAATAATAAAAGGATCAAATAATATGATATTTATCCTGATATCCTGGTATAGTCCTCATGAACATGGTAAAACATGCACTTACCCACAAGAATGTTCTCCTTCTAAGTAAAAGCTTTGCCTTACTGCTCAAACCAATGAGTTTCTAAAGGCGCAACTCCATTTCTGGTGTGTGTCACATTCTTCACAGTTTCACCACTGCTTAGCAAGTAGTTGGTGAGTGTTTGCAGACAAGTCGGCATCGTCCATACAATCACAAGGAAGTATTCACTGCAGAACTACATACCCCTTTGTGACCAATTTCACCTAGCAACAGCAAGCAACCTCCCACAGCCAATGATCGGCCTGTAGGCCTATGTGACTGGGGCTTTAGCAATCAATTTCACAGCAACTACCAGCAACCAGTTGCAACCAGTCGGGGTATACTAATTTTTTTCCTAGCTATGCAGCTACCAACTAGTCTCTAGGCCTATTTGACTGGAGCCTTAGATGGGGAGCAGGTGAACTCAGGTAGGGCTGCCTTTTTGTAAAGATTGAGCAAGCAACCTGTATCGCTGTGCTCCATATATACAACCCACTGGTATAGTGAAGCCACAGAACAGGTTGGTAAAAAAAAAATCAACATGAATAATTTAAAAACCAAATTCTTAAAATGTTGGGACACTGTGTAAAATGTTATTTGCAAATCTTGTAAACCCATATTATGTTCACAATAGACCATAGACATATTGAATGTTTAAAATGAGAGAATACACGATATTTTTAAAAAAAAAGGTAATTTTAAATTTGATATCAGCAACACATCTCCAAAAACTTGGGACAGTCCCAACATTTTCAGAATTGGGTTTGTAGGTAAAATTAATCTCATCACTAGTAAGTGGAGCAGTACTGTCATGGTGACATTTATAAACACTTGCTAACATGTTGGAACAATTATGACCACACTAACAATAAAGAGGAAGAAATGAAATAAACTAACCATAAAAGTCCATTGCTTTGATTTCCATCCATCAGCCCTGACCCTATCCCTACAGGGACTCTTCATAACTAAGGTTTGTCCCAGTGTGGCCTGCAGGCTAATGACAGCCCTATGTAACATTTATGTGCCCCACAAGGAGAACAAGAAAAGAGTAAACAGCTGTATTTCATTCAACCATAATTCATGTCATATTATGTTAAAGCAGCACTGAACAAGAGTAGCTTCAATTTCACCTCTTCTGCTCTCGTCATCAAAGCTTATTGTATCCACATAAATGACTGTAAGGCTCTCAGTGATGTAAATTTTGTCATTAAAGGGTCAACACAAGCCTCGTAATGCAGACATCCATGTGCCTAACAAATTTTTTTGAAACACTAAACTACAATTCACCAACTACGCATTAACTTACGCATCCTTCGGGAGGACTCCATAGAAAGGACTACTGTCTGTGGTGTTTGCAGATGTCTGCTTGTACATAGGCGGAATCCCATCCTAAACCTTTTCTTACATTGACAAATGAAACTGGCATCAGGGAATTTAAAAGCAACCTCACTAATGGTTAAAAAAATAAATAAAACAGCACAAAAATGTAAATTTTTACCAGCATACCACCATCGTCTGAAAAGACAGAAGATGAAGCATTTTACATGTGCAGCCCCCAGTCCATGCTGGCTCCCTAAACTGGCACTCAGATTTATAGAAATGCCACCTGACTTCCTGTGTGGCTTCTGTGTTGATTACTCTGGCTAATTAGGCCTTTATTGTTTGATTTTGTTTTGGGGAACTTTCTGAAACACCTGATGCAGTTGTTCAATCTACAGTCTACAATCAACACATAGCAAACTCTGGCAACAGTTTTTCCATCACAATGTTTATTTCAGTGACGAGTACTGGTGGTATATTTTCTCCTTTGAATTAATTTATCCAATTTTATTTGTAAAGCACATTTAAAACAACAAAGCTGACTAAAGTTCTGTATATAAAAAGCAGACATGCCCATGCATATCGATAAACTATCTAAAACAATCACAAAAATACAAAAAACAGCCTAACAAGTCAAAGAATAAAAATGGGTTTTAAGGCTTATTTTAAAAATGTGCAAAGTGGGGGCCATCCGAACATGGGAACAGCAATTCCACAGTTCAGGGCTATGGCTGAGAAAGCTCAGCCCCCCCTGCTCTTAAGTCTAGTCTTTAGAACATGGAGTTCAGCAGATCTCAGTGACCTTGAAGGGACACAAGCTAAATATGGTGGTGCCAACCCATTAAGGCATTTAAAATGAAATTAGATTAAATGAGATCAGATTCAAATCAGATTAAACCTAAATCTAAATATGATAAATCTTATTTCTGCACCTACAGTCATTGGTCACGGGAGTATAATGAAAATCAGTGTAAACCACAGGTGTTATTTGTGCAGCCTTGGATCTCTCATCATAAAAGCATTTATTGTCCTTTAGCTATTCATCCCTGTCAATAGACACTTAACTGAAACTGGCGGTTCAAGCACGAGGTGACTAATCCTGTGGTGTACTTCCCTCGCTACACGTCACATTTCCTGATGTGATTCCTACATGTAGGTAAAGCACCAATTGTGATTGTGCCTTCTGTTAATTAAATAGATCTTCAAGGGTGATGAGCCTGCTGAGACAGTCAAGCTCTTATTGTTTCACCTTTCAAAACAGGCGTGTCGCAGCTTACATTTCACTGGATAAAAGCTCAAAAGCGAGATCACGTTTTACATTAGAAAAACAAGACGGTGAAAGAAAAATAATGACGGAAAAATAGGGAAGTCAAAAATAAATATAGAGTTAGACTGATGGAGAGACAGAACAGTTCACTGTTCAGTGAAAAATAAATTATGCATCCACATGTTGATGAAACTCACACACACAGCAGAACGGTCATGTGGAAAGAAGTGAATGGCACTGAGGAACGGAAGCAGGGCCATTTTAATGAAGTTATGGCAGTCATTATGTTGTCAAGAGCCCTTTGCCTCTGCGGCCATGTCTGCGTTGGCTTCCTGGCTGTGTGGGAGTGCATAGCAATGTGTTTCTGAAGGGACCAGCCTTGTTTATTGGCTTGATTGAAACCACTGAGGAAAACAGGCTGTTTTCCTTTCTCACTGGACTGATGTTATTTCCTTCCCTAATGAACACAGCGATAGGTGAGGAAACACTGACACAAGACAACCTCGAGGTTGTTCTCTAATCTTATTTTCAGGTTTTAAAAGGTTCAACGGTTTAAGTAAACAGAAAGTCGCATGAAAAATGCGCTTGGCATTAACTACTTCCTGGGATGTTTGACATTTAGCATGCAAGTGGAGAGACATGAATATTTTTTTCAATAAGAGGTAGCACAATGTAATAAGCCTTTGCACAACTGCAAATTAATAAACATAAACTACAGTAAAAATAAATAAAAAAAAGATTGAGGATACTCTGTTGGTACTGGTTGTTTTAAATGTGTCAAAAAACTTTGATCATGAGGTTCCTTAGTGTGTTTTTTAATGATCAAAGTTTAACACCTATCTGGTTTGGTGCAATTTAAATTCTAGTGAATTTTTTTCTAGCAAATTTCTTGACAAAGTTTAATTTGTCGCCTGTTGCACTCCAGTGAGGATCAGACAACCAAATAAATGCAGCTTAAAAATGGGTTTCAATCCCATTAACGTCTCTGTTGTTGTGACAGCAAAGCAGACCAGATAGAGGACTTTCTGTGTGTTTTCGGTACGAAACCTCTCTTGTATGTAAAAACAGCTAATAATGTACAGTTTATGAAGGATCATTTGGATGGTAACATATGTTTGAATCAAAATGTGTTGTACTAGAGACATTATAAGAGAGGGACAAGGCACTCATAGAATCCTGAATGGATATTAAAGGGAGAAATCTTTAATGGAAAAACCTGTTTCCAAAGAGCCAATCAGCAGCTGAACTGGGAAACTTATGACCCAATCATTTTGTTGCACTGATGCATACACACTGATGACGTTCAGTTTCATATGTTTAAAAGGCATTTCTACTTGTTATTATACTGAAGATGAAGGCAAGTGTACTTTTTTTTCTTGGCTTATTGTTTCCATAAAGGGAGAGATGTTGATAGTGTTGGGACTGTGGAATGAGCCTTGAATGAAGCTTTTATGTCCTAAAATGGTGCACATCTACAGTATAACTTATGGCTTTTTAACCCATATTTCTTTGGCAAAGTCACCAAACTTTTTCTGACTCCTAATTCTGTACACATAAGAGTTAAGTCCCGGTGACCACTGACATTACAGATATGGCTTTTATTTTGTTTAAAACCTAATCATCGGGTATTAATAGGTTTAAAACCTATTCCATCTTTATCCAAATGCAACCATCCATCCTGACATGAGACTGAAGTCAATCCTTCTGTTTGTGACAAATACAATTTACAGAAAAAAAACAAGAAATCAATACCAACAATGCCTTCCAGCCCTTTCACACATCATCAACCTTCGCAGTATTTTTTTTTTCCAATGTTTTCTTGTTTGCTATTTTTGATAGAATACCCATTAAAAAAAGGAAAAAAAACACCCACACACTAAAATATTTTCTTTTACAGGCCACTTCATTTTTTTTATAAGATCCACTGAGGACTACAATAGCTTAATTAGTAGACAAATATAACACTAATGTCTCTATTGCATTGGTTGAAATTGCTTCTCTGTGACAAAGCGTCTTATTTCAGATGTTAATGATGATGATGATGATGATGATGATGATGATGATGTTTCTTGCTGCTGGTCTTTCCAGCTTTCAGTCAGGTTGGAACGAAACTAAGTGTTTGGAAATCCTCACTTTTGTTTGTCTGACAGTTCACTGTAGGAAAACAGAGAAAAACTGGGCTTTTGTTGAAGTGTACTGAAGTGTTTTTTTTTTTGTTTTTTTTTAATCAGAATCTGTTGCTGTATTAGTATTCAACAAAACATCCAAAAGCAAGGACTCACATTGCTGGAGATAAATGCAATAAAAATGCAATAAAAGTCTGTAGCGGTGCAGCATGTTAGACCACCCTAGCAATGCACAGGCGGCCTCAGTGCAGCCTTCCAGATCTGATACTGATGTGATTTGCCAAGAAAAACAAAACAAAACACTGTCTTAACCTCGATAAAACACTCACTAGTGTTATAAAAATAAATCTACACGCATTCAGTGTAGCAGCTTCAAACTTTTCTCAATCACTTGATGAGGGAAAATAAAACAGGGAAACGCAGCAGAACACGACATGGCTGTTATCTATAAATTCTTAAAGATTTACTTGCCCAACATTACAGTGAAGTCAAGATGATTCATCCAATCACCAGCATAGCAACAAATCTGAAATTGAACTGACTTTCAGAAATAATTTTGTATTGCTTACGGTTTTAAGTACTTTCAACTGAAAGGAGAAGACCGTCCAGCCAAACCATTTAATTCAGCTGTATGTTGTTTAGCACATGTTAATAACATTAGCAGGAGGGCTAATGTAGCATGGAGGAAGCTAACAGCAAAGCAAAAGCAACTTGGAAGTATTTCAGTCTGGCTACCACCAATAGATTTTATTTGTATGTTTGCAGACGTTTTTAATTAAACCACAAACTTTGGTGAAGCGAGTTGACATGACTGAAAGGCTCCAATGGGGAAGCTACAGTAAGATAATGTGTTATGTTATTGTATGTAACTAACTCCACTGAAAATAACTGCAGCATGTAGTAGTCTATGACTCTTCTGACTGATCTGAGACTACTGCAAATACATTATGTTTAATAATAAAAGTTTATTTAAAAAAATTAGGTGACTAATGCCGACCCATTTTTAAAATTTTTTATTTGATTTGACCCCATTGTCATTTGTTTCATGAACAAATACCAGTTCAGTAAATATGCATCCTTGGATGTATTTGTTACATTATATTTTATGAAATTCATAAAGCAAAGCCTGATGTTGTTTTATACATGAAAGAATTATTCATTGATTCTTCCTCAGAGTGAGGATTACAGCTTTTTAATTTAACACCGGGAGTGGCTTGGTGCTCAGTATCAGAAGATACCTCAACCCAAATTATCAGACTGGAACAGGAAAAAGTTGGATCGGTGCCTCCTGATCAATAAACCAAATCAGTATAGATATCAGTATCCAGAGAATCCTAATCACCCCATGTCATCACTGTAACCTCATCCACACAAATACTGCACACTGGTTTTACTTCAACAAAAACATAATCTTTTAAAGTGTCACGTTCATCATCTACATTTCTTTTCTGTGCAGCCTCCATGAGTCATCCAAACATGCTTTGGGGATGTTATAGTCACCTTAACATGAAGAGGTGAGCAGCCAGAAGGGACCAACCAGAAGGAACTGTTATTCTAATTTTTCATCTCCCTTTTAATGCAAAAAAGATTATGTATGGAGAATTATGTTTTATTTCTTAAGTTTCCTTCTTCATATATTTTATTTTCCTCACGGGCCAGATCAAATTGTCTAGTATAAAAGAATTTGTATCCCAGCTAGGTTTACTTACAAATCATAATGTATTTTTCTGGAGCTCCACTGACTGTGCTAACACAGGGCATTGTTCAAAACCTAAGCATTCCTATTTAAACCCTCCATTAAAAATGTAGGAGAAAGGTAATAAAACATGCTGTGCTACAAACCTACCGTTCACTGAGCAGCAGGAAGGTAAGGGCATAAGGACCTCCCTGGATTTAGCCTGGCCTTAAAAAGGGAGAGAGGGTGAAAAATGAGTCAAGCCTGCCTGATGGGCTTTCCCAACAGTGGACATACATAAGTCAAAGTTACAAGGGACATGTCATTCAGTTGAAATTACTCGCTGGCTATGAATAAAATAAGCATCTCTGGTTCAGAAGTGGAAAAGGGGTCTACATAATGTACAAATGTATGTTTCTGCAAACAGTACAAGCTTGTCAGGTATTATAAATGTGCTTGAATGTGCATTTTTGCATTTTCAAGCCTTCAATAGTGCTTATAAGGTTCGTGGCAACTTTCCTTCTTATATATATATATATATTTTTTTTTTTTTTTTTTTTTTTTTTTTTTTTTTTTTAAATCTTTTTTTTTTTTTTTTGTTTTTTTTTTTTTTAAAAATTCCTTTTTTTTTTA
>VUQS01045946.1:2466-26271 GCA_015108495.1 Heterochromis multidens
GTAAGCCACCACCTCTGTTCAACGATGGGTGTTCACAGTGGACATAGATGGCCTCTTTCACTCCTCTTTCAAACCATCTGTCTTCTCGGTCCAAAATGTGAACATTTGCATCCTCGAAAGAGTGACCTTTAACCTTTAAGTGCAGATGAACAGCTGAGTCTTGTCCTGTCAAGGTGGTTCTTCTATGTTGTGTCATGCGTTTATGGAGTGGCTGTTTGGTTTCTCCAATGTAGAGGTCCGAGCACTCTTCACTGTACGGCATACACTATGTTGCTTAGCTTGTGTTTAGGAGTTTTATCCTTGGGATGAACCAGAAGCAGCTTCTTCTTCTTTGTTGTCGTTGTCGTCGTCATTGTCTTGCTTCTCCTTTTAGGCGTCACCACAGCAGATCATCTGCTTCCATCACACCCTATCTCTCATGTCCTCCTCTGTCACACCAGCCCTCTGTATATCCTCCTGGACTACATCCATTAATCTTTTTTGTAGTCTTCCACTTTTCCTCCTCCCTGGCAGCTCCATACTTAATATCATCTGTCCTATATATCCACTATCTCTCCTCTGCACATGTCCCGACCATCTCAGCCTCGCCTCTTTAACTTTGTCTCCAAAGAGCTAAACCTGAGCCATCCCTCTAATGTATTCATTTCTAATCTTGTCCATCCTGGTCACTCCCAATGAAAATCTTAACATCTTCAGCTCTGCTACCTCCAGCTCAGCCACCTGTCTTTTTGTTAGTGCCTTGCATACCATACATCATAGCAGGTCTCACTGCCATCTTGTAAACCTTTCCTTTCATTCTTGCTGCTATCCTTCTGTCATAAATCACCTCTGAGACTCATCTCCCTCCATTCCACCCTGCCTGCACTCTCTTCTTCACCTCTCTTGTGCACTCAAGGTGCATATAAAGCACCTTGAGGCAACTGTTGTTGTGAATTGGCGCTGTATACTGTAAATAAAATTGAATTGAATTGACTTGACTTGACCCTAGGTATTTAAACTCTACCTTCACTATCTCTACTCCTTGCATCTTCATACTGTTGTCTCCTTCTCATTCACACATGTATTCTGTCTTGCTTCTGCTGAGTTTTTATTCCTCTTCTCTCCAGAGCATACCTCCATCTCTCCAGGCTCTCTTCTACCTATCCTTACTTTCACTACAGATCACAATGTTGTCTGCAAACATCATAGTCCACAGAGACTCCTGCCTGACCTCGTTTGCCAACCTGTCCATCACCATTGCAAACAAGAAGGAGCTCAGAGCAGATTCCTGACTTAATTCCACCTCCACCTTGGACCCATCTGTCACTCCAGCTGCACACCTCACCACTGTCTTGCTGTCCTCATACATGTCCTGCACCAGCCTCACATACTGTACTTCTCTGCCACTCTTGACTTCCTCATACAGCACCACAATGCCTCTCTTGACACTCTATCATATAATTTCTCTAGATCTACAAAGACACAGTGCAACACTCTCAAAGCAAGCATCGCATCTGTAGTGCTCTTTCTCGGCACAAAGCCGTACTGCTGCTCGCTGATCATTGACTGTCTCCTTAACCTAGCTTCAACAACTCTTTCCCACAGCTTCATGGTGTGGCTCATCATCTTTAGTCAAAGTCCCCCTGTAGATTCTAAAGCTCTGCATAAAGGTGATGAACAGTAAATACCAATGTTTGCACATTTGGGATTTTTCTTCTTAATGGCTATAGCGATTACTACTTCCTTTTAGATACTTTATTCTTTCAGAAAGTCCACTGAAAAATGTTGAATGAGATATTGAACTATAGAAGCTGTAGAAGCTATATGAGCTTGGCCTTGTCATGACCTTGGTCTGACTATCTTTTGTATATAGTTTAAGCGATGACATAAATATTTTCATCAGCCCAGGTGGCAACAGCAATAGCAGTAATAAAAAACACTGCTATAAAGAAGCAGTTAAATACTGAAGGGCAGTAATACATTGATTTATAATGTGACCAAAAAAAAGTAGTTGCTTTACATTAAAATGTTGAAAATTACACAGTTGTTAAATCTGCTTTTCTTTATGCCAGATTTCTTTTTTTTTTTTGCTTAAATATTTCTATTTTTCTATTTTCCTTTTTTTTTTTTACTTTTCGATAACACCATGCAGAAATGTAATCAACAAATTAAGACCCATTTTCTGTCTTTCTTTTGTTCTCCTCTGACTGCTTGATTATCACAGTGGAGTTGTCATGTGAAGGAGATGCATCCCAGAATGAGAGTATTCAGCACAAAGTGTTGTATTAGAAATTACTGCAATTAATTCAGCTCCCTGAGGGCTGATAACTTGGCAGGAAATGGAGCCACTCTAGAATAGATATCTCATCCGTCACTCTGTGTAGCCTTAATGTTGACATTTGGGTGGTCCCATTTTTTTGACCTTACCTTGTATGTAATTTATCATAAAATGTGCCTGCTGATCAGATAAGCTGTCTGTTTTAGCTTTGAAACATATATATCAAATGGCTTTTCAGAAATCACCGGAGCGAAAAATTACAGCTCCAGTTACCTGACAGAGTCCTATCAAGTTTGTGATTAGGTGCCCAACCTGAATGTGAACCAATATCCAGCCGCGATTGTTCTCGCAGCTGCCAGAAGGACCTTGGTTGATGATGATGTGCCTCCTTGAAATACAGATGAGTCATGTGTGTCACTAATCATCTGCAGCATTTCTGTCTTACTCTGAGCTGATTCAAGGGTAAGGGCACCTGGAGAAAAGCCAGTATATTTCTATTTTGTTTAAACCCATTTGAATGTTTTAATTGTTGACAAAGATTTCTGAGCTATATATTTGTGCTTTGCAAAACAGCACAAACCACTTTTCCCACATGCTAACATCTTTTTCTACTACCCTGATGCTCCTGTTATTTTTTGAAACCCCATACAAAATTGACCAGAATAGCAGAAAAGGAGAGACTATTTCCCTTCACTTGCTCCTGCTAAAATGAATAGTCTTACATCTGAGCACCGTGTTCTGCTTGACTGGATTTGTCTGCCAGCTTGCTTTTGTCAGGACCCGAAAGAAACCAATAGAGAGAATGAAAGAAATATGGAAGGGGAGACCTGGAGAGCTCAGTGCTGCCAGATGCTCACTTGCCACCAAGAAAAGACAAAAGAAAGAGCCAGAGGGTTCACGGCAGCAGAATCATTCCTCCTTTCTCACCACCTCATCTTTCTTTGCTCTCCTTCTCAGCTACATGGCAGATGGACTGCTTCAGAACTGGGTAAAGTGAACTTGGTGTGTTTTCTTGATCCCCAGGCTCCATGGACAACAGCTAAAATGAATCCAATTTGTTAAGCGAATGAAGACGAGGCAGCCAATCTTTGACTAAAAGGAGGTGTTACACTTTGTGGGTGGCGCTTTTATATATTTTTTTAAATTAAGCACTGATTACCACATGGGCAGCCTTTTTTTTAAGCAAAGCAGGGTTTCAATTATTTACTTAGGAAACCATGTATATTAATTTAGCTGAAAGCTGTAGTGTCAACAGAGCGTTCTGTGGAGTGGTATAAGGACAACATTAATAATGAGTTTGCTTTGCTTTCTAATAGCTTTCACTGAAAATGAAATGGAAAAACAAAATAAAACCAGTTCAAATTGGTTCATTTGAAATCTGTAGGTGTAGAGGATCATCTCGATGAGTCATCGTGTGATCAACAAAGCTGGATCTTGTCTGCTGAAAAGTGAATTTAGGGTTTCAGTGGCCAACACTTTACCAAGTCAAGAGGCATGAGTTTAGAGGGCAGAAAAGGTAAGTAGAGCAGAGTAGAAAATGGGATAATAAGAGAAAAGTATAGAAGAAATTGGACTGGAGATAAGAAAAAAAGAAGGAAACAAAAAAAAAACAGGTCACTTTTCTATTGATCAATGAATTATTTCAACTCTAACCTGACCTTAACTGACCTTTTAAGCAAGTCAGGTACTGGCCATGAGGTAACCAGTGAAATTAAACACAGTAGAGTGCACTCACTTTTTTTTTTTTTTTGAGTAGTCTTCATAATAAAATTCAATATTTCCATTTATATATATTCAGTTGTCATGATGGACTGGTCAACTCAAAAGAAAAGTCACAGTAATGACTGGAGACTAGAGGAGACAGGAGGAGATGTAATAAAAGCAGAGAAAGTGAAGTGGAGGTGGAAATAAAGGACAGTCTGATTTGGGTGAGGAGAGGAGGAGCTAAAGTGAAGGCTCAGAGAATTTGGATGTCTGCCCTGTGATTGTAACTCTGCCAAATCCCCTCTTGGACCTGGGAGCTTCACACACAGCTGAGACAACTGTGGGAGGTTCTGGGATGCTGAGATCCATCTCAACTAAGGGCAGGGAAGCATCTGTAACAATGATGAAGAGGCAGGTTATTATTTTCATCTGGATGCTATTAGATTATTTTAGAAGTGATGCATTTTACAAAGCACATCACTCATTTTTATCAGATTTTTTTTTCTTTTTGCACAAGCATTACATGAAAATAATAACATTAAGTTGAAAAGTTGGCGCCTCTGTGAAACTGGTACATCACCATTTCTTCATGACTGCTGCTACATTAGAGAAATGAGAGAAATTAATGACTGCCATAAAGTGATGCCTATGTTGATGACAGACATGTATAAACATACCCATACTGCAGGGCCTTTACACTATAAAGGAATTTGCAGGAGATAAAATAATCAGCCCTGCAACGGACTGGTGATCTGTCCAGGGTGTACCCTGCCTCTTCCCCCATAGCAGCTGGGATAGGTTCCAGCCCCCCACCCCACCCTACCATAGGAAAATAGGAAAATATCCAGCAAAGACCTGACACAAGACCTGAGAGATGCATCTGGTCCTTCAGTTGATCCATTTACTGCTGGTTAAAACACCATCAGAAATGGTCTCAGTGGAAGGGTGACTGTCGATAAGAAAAGGCTGAGGTATGATTACACAAATTACACAAGAACTATACTGAAAATCAATGGCAACAGGTTTTATGGAGTGATGAATCCAAGTTTTACATTTTTGGTTTCCCAATATGTATGGAGGAGGTCAGGAGAGAGGTACAACAGTGAGTTTCTACAGCCATCTGTAAAACAAAGTGGAGGCTCTGTTATGGTTTGGCGCTGCATTTCAGTCAGTGGTGTTGGGGATCTTTTCAAAATTGATGGAATTATGAATGTAGAAAAGTCATACCAAGTATTCACTTTCAAGCTTGTTGAATTGTACAAACTGTTTTTGTCTTATGTAGTGTATTTCCATGTATGTTTGCACGTTTCAGTAAATTGCTGCACTCATTTCCCATTTTTGTAGTAAAATATAAAGAAATGAGGGGACTGTATGTCACTTTTGTGTTTCACAATTCACTTGTGTGAAAACTACAGCTGCAAAATACAGGCAAACTGCTGCCTTTTTGACTGTTGTTACCCATTATGTGAGCTGTTACAATGACATGCTTAACTGCTTTTTTTTGAAGTTTTAGGCAAACATGCATTCACACACAAATTATTCTCATACACATAAAGGCTAAAGACCCTGAGAAAGTTTCCTTATATAAAGGACAAGGTCATAGACACTGATGTTTCCTGTATATCACAGTATCATTACACATTTATGGTAAGTCCTTCAGACAAATGAATTTTTTAATTGAATATGCTTGCAGAATGGATGGACTCAGCGGAGGTTTATCAGTCACCATTTCCTCCTCTCTGTGTAATGGGTTTGGGTGATAGAGTGGATTCCAGATCAGCCAATTGAAAAACAGATGTGCAGCCATCAGATTTACTGACTTCAGCTATTCCATCTGTCCAGAAAATGTGATCAGATGTCTAACATGCCTGTAATATACCTTCAAACAAACACATACTTGTTAAAAACCATCTGTGATTAGATTTTATCACTAAACATCTCACACGACTCTGACGATACTCTCATTAGCTGCAGAAATATAAGTTTGTGCAACTCAAGTTCGGAAATCGTCTTGGGAAAAATTAAGCAAAGTTCACTTTGTGTTTTGTTCCATTTTATGATGAGGTAAAGTACTTTACAGAGATATGACTCCAATTTCCGCTGATTTATTTTGGGTAGATGATTATGATAAAACACACAGACCACCTGTCCTCCAGTTACTTTAACAAAATGCCTCTGCTTGTTAGTAAAATATATACACTAGAAAATGTGCAAATCCAGCTTTTTACATCTTATTTGTTTACAATAAACCATAATTAAATGACTTCTTTTGGGCTCACTTTATTCACTGTGGGATTTAAATTATAACGAAAAGTAAAGTTATCATTTAAGTAAAGCTGATTTGAATGCATGCTGAGCCAAAAAAAAAAAAAAAGTTATGTACTTTTCTCTGAAAACAAAGCATTGATGAGGAAAAGGCGTTGTAGTGTAAAATAAAAAATATTGCAATTTGTGGTCCCTAGAAACTAAAGCAACATGACATCAAAAAATCAATCACACGGCTTTTAGCACTTAAATTACAAGCACAACAACAAATGAAAATTATAATAACAACTCATTTCCAGGTTTAAATCATAATTTATTCAGCAAAAAGCTTTCCTTACAGCTCATTTTCTGTTTTTCTCAGAAGCTGTGGTAGTGACAGTTGATTATGGCTATGAACAGTAAATGCAATTAGACGTGGCATACGCTTGTAATAATTTGTTTTGATTGGAGGTCCAGTAAGACTTTGAACTGAAAATTGATCCAAAGTAAAGTTTATTTATATTATATACAACTTATACACAAACAGCCTGTTATTTTTAAATAACTGATTGTTTTTGCATAAATCTTTCCCACTATGTGTTTGTGTTTGTGTCTAGAAATCACTCTTGACCTCACTGCATCCTACTTTAGGGGCCACACATTGGTTAAATGATTTGAAACATGGTTATCAGTTACAAGGAAAGTACAATTAAGTAAAAAAAAAAACAATTTAAATGCTATAACAGCATTTAAATTAGCTTATATCTTGCCACTTGTCTGATATGTACCACCACCCCAACAGTCTCCCTACAACATCATGCGGTGTTCTTAAAAAAAGGACGATGCACATACACTCACCGGTCATTTTATTATGTACACCTGTTCAACCGCTCATTAATGCAAATATCTAATCAGCCAATCACATGGCTGCAACTGATTGCATTTATGCATGAAGGCATGGTCAAGGAAACCTGCTGAAGTTCAAACTAAGCATCAGAATGGGGAAGAAAGCCAATTTAAATGACTTTGAATGTGGCATGGTTGTTGGTGCCAGATGGGCTGGTCTGAGTATTTCACAAACTGCTGATCTACTGGTATTTTCCCACACAACCAACTCTAGGATTTACAGAGAATGTCAGAAAAGAGAAAACATCCAGTGAGTGGGCAGAAATGCCTTGTTGATGCCAGAGGAGAATGGCCAGACTGCTTTTAGCTGATAGAAAGGCAGCAGTGACTCAGATAACAACACGTCACAACAAGGTATGCAGATATGCACAACATGAAGCAAAGGGGCTACAGCAGTGGAAGATCACACTGGGTGCCACTCCTGTTACCTGAATCTGAGGCTACAAATTCACAGGGGCTCACCCAAAATTGGACAACAGAAGATTGGAAAAATGTTGCCTGGCCTGATGAGTCTTGATTCCTGCTGTGACATGAAAGTATGGATCTGTCTTGTATCAATGGTCCAGTTTTGTAGGGGATATTTTCTTGGCACACTTTAGGCCCCTTTTTACAATTTAGTATTGTTGAAACGCCACAGCCTACCTGAATATTATTGTTTTATGACTACAGTATACCCATTTTCTGATGCTGATAGCTGCTTCCAGCAGGATAACACGCCATTTCACAAAGCTCAAATAATCTAAAATTGGTTTCTTGAACATGACAGTGAGTTCACTGTACTTAAATGGCCTTCACAGTCATAAGATCTCAATCCATTAAAGCATCTTTGGGACTTCTTCACTCACCTTTTCACACTCACCATGTGTTTATACACCACTTTGCATTTAATCATGAGTTATTATTAATCTCTGGCTCTCTTCCACAGTGTGTCTTTTGTCCTGTCTCCCTCCCCTCAACCCCAACCGGTCACGGCAGATGGCTGCCCCTCCCTGAGCCTGATTCTGACGGATGTTTTTCCTTCCCACTGTCGCCAAATGCTTGCTCATTGGGGTCTTCTTTGTATTATTGTAGGGTCTTTAGCTTGCAGTATAAAGTGCCTTGAGGCGACTGTTGTTGTGATTTGGTGCTGTATAAATAAAATTGAATTGAATTCAATGTGGTGGAATGGGAAATTACATCAAGGATGTGCAGCTGACAAATCTGCAGCAATGTCAAGTGGACCAAAATCTCTGAGGAATGTTTTCAGCACCTATTTCAATCTATGCCATGAAGAATTAAGGAATTTATGAAGGAAAAAGGAGGCCCAAAACAGTACTAGTAGTCCATCGTGTAAACGTGCTGCACTCAAAATAAAATTATTCCATACCTCAGTAAACATGAAGCAATATTTTTTTAATTATTTTTTAACTGAAATATGTAAAATCAAAGGTTCATTTATTCAAATAATTAATCATTAAGGAAAATGTGCTTGGTATAAAGTGAATGTATACCAATCAAGTAAATTTCATTTGACCAGATTCCTTTAAATTTAACGTTTTACACTGTACTTATGTAACAAAATTACATGGAAAATTTACTTATCAAATTACTTAAAGTCAGCATTTTGAGTGTAGGTTTATCTATACCAGTTAATTTTCATCTGGATTCCGTGACGGTTTGTTGACATGTATAAATTTTAGAAGGAAACCAAAGGCAAAAGCATTTAAGCATAGATTAAAGCCAGAAGCACAAAAATAATAAAACAATGACATAACCATGTAACATATTAGACCACTTACAAAGCTCATAAGACAAACAATCAATCAACCAAAAGCCACTTTCTCTAGAAGGTATTTTGCACTCCTCCCTAGAAAGTATTCTGTGTTTAGATTTTGTTGTTGTTGTTGTTGTTGTTGTTGTTGTTGTTGTTGTTGTTGTTATTATTATTTAATATATTTAATTTCATTGAGAGGAGGCAGAGAAGGACATTACCTCTATTTATCTGTTGTATCTAATGTTTTCTAAGTCTGCTTATGGAGTTCTTCTGTTGATTGTAATGTGGTCCAGTCTAACTGTGTCCAGCTGGTAAGACAGTTCCCCATTAAACAGTCCCCAGCTCAGACATGCATATAAAAATACCACATTAACATGATGAAAGCAGTAATTGTGGTAAATCAGTCTGCATTTATCAATTTTGGGTGATCCTTACAGTGTCTATAATCTTCAGATTCTTTCTACTCAACGAAAAGTAACTACTTCAGTTCATTAGATCCCTGCAGGCATCTGATTGCAGAAACTAATCTGAAAATGATTGCGTCAAAGCAGAAAGCACATTACATTCAGCCATCTATTGCATTTAGTTTCATTAAATCAAATTTAAACAATACAAAGCTGTTACAAAATAGCCCCATACACCTCTATACATTTCAGATGGGTTAGTTATGTGTATGCATTACCAAATACTGTAACTCACACCCTGTTTTGCAACTTATAATCTTGTTTTATTATTAAAATGTAATATTAATCAAGAATTTGTGTTACATTTTAAGATATTAGTAAACCACAATGTAAAATTTAGTAGAATTTAGATGATTTGAATTTGTTTCAGAATGAGGGAATCACACAAACTGCTTCATCAGACTTTTTTTTTTTTTTTAATCATTTAGTTTTGTCATTTTTAACAGCTGAAATTTCCCATAATCTGCTTCTGCCTGCACATCTGCATCATCCAGACAACCGTTTGATTTCTTGGAAGAGTCTTTGCATTTGTTGAGCTGTTGTTGTCATGTGTCACTGTGATTAGCGCTGCTGTTTTTAACCTCAGTGATGTGACAGTTTTTTTGTTTTTTTTTAAAACATATTCGTTAATCACCGCAGCGCTGGATTTATATTGAACTTTACACTTTGTGGCATCACCTACTTGAGCAAAATAGCAGGTTTGCAAAACAGGTGGATGAAGATCCATGTAGCGCTTCCCTACAACCTGCACTATTTGGAGAGCACTCTAATTACTGCCATAAATGTGTGAACATACAGTAGGTTAAAGTAGGTCTAAGCATTTTGAAAAATGACTAATGTTGACATTTTTTTTCCTCTTAAAAGCTATCACCAGGTAATGTGTTACAGAAAGAAAAGGCCTCAACAATAGTGCAACTTGGGCTCTCAAAATTCATCCTGAACACCTTTTCAAATTATTTGCATTGCAGATATAAAAACGCATGAGTCTATGGCATATTTCTCACCTGATTTAAGAGAATGCTTACCATTTATTAAACAGGGTACAAAGAGTGTTTTCATACAGTAAGGTTTATAGAGGGTATTTGTTGATGTCTCATTAAAGGAGAGTACAAAGCAAATACCTGCTGAGCCTGGTGAGGCCACAATATGAAAAAGTGAATTATATTATAAACATAATAGGAAGTCATTGTATAATTAATACTCAGTCGCAGTATTGCAAGTTTGCAATGTGTACAGGAGAGGTTTGAAGAATTTGTGTGTGTGTGTGTGTGCATGTAACACAGCCTCTCTTCTCATCTGCATACAGTCCAGTATATCTGTTTCTGCAGTTATCTGTTAATGAATGAGGTCTATCATCCTCTGATGCCTTTTTGCTTCCTCTGAGCTTCATTTTATCTGCAGTCAGATCCAGTTGCACTAACGCACAGAGACATGATCAGGCAGTGCACTCAGAGCTACAGAAAAAGATGATTTCACGCCCAAGTTGTCAAGTGAATTTAGGATTATAATGTACATGGCTCCTCTTTAATTCATAAACCTCAAATTCAATTATTTGAGCAAATAACATCAGTTAATGTGATGTAATATTCTTCCTAACTTATTGATGAGGTTGCAAATGTTCTTATGTGGCTACAGAATGGGCTTTTTTTTTTTAAAGGCGATACAGACATGATTACCAGTCCACCTTTGTTCTGTGACAAGAATTTTGTAAAAGGGAAACACCAGCTGGAGACCAACAGATTATAGTTTCACCCTTTTTTCGAGTCGTTTGGTATTCTCAAATCATACATAGTCATGATTTATTCATCTCTCTGGCATTCTTACTAGCCAGTCTCATATATGAATAGGTACTGTATGAAGTAGAGCTATTAGTGTCCTACTGAGTAAAGGATTCACTTTTCTCTTTCCTTTTTTCAGGCAAGCAGATTGAATTGTGAGAAAGGTGCTATACAAATTCATTGTAACCAACGACAGAAGAACTTCTGATGTTTTCAAAGGCTAAACACAAAGGAAAGTAATACCTGTTATTATTGGTAGTATTTATCTTTCTATGGTATGGTTTTAGGGGTTGAGAAGAAATTGATAAATGTCTAACCATCCTGTATTCTGTGGTAATATAGTTTGCACTGTCTGTCAAAGACAAAGCTTTTGTGTTTACTTTGCATGAGTAATTTTCCAGACAGCTCAACGGGTGACTCAGCATTACTCCATTTGATTGGCACATCTTACAAAACATCTTACATAACAAAAAAACCCCAATCAGGACAAGCACAATATCTTTTTTGTCTTTAACAAAATATTTCAACATATGAGCCTGTGTTCTTTCTTATGAAAGAATGAATTGTTTTACAAAGCCATTTGATTGCTTCAAATGCTGAAATTGTACTTTTTCTTACAAATCTTAAGCTACAGTGACAGACTGGCACCCTGTTCTTGGTGTGTCCATCCCACTTCTCACCCTATGATGGCCGAGATAGGCCTTAGCTCCCTCATGACCCTGAATTGGATAAATGAAAGAGGATGGATGGATGGATGGATGGATCTTGATCTGCAGTCCAGTTAATTGGCTGCAAAGATGCTCTGTCTAGCAAAAACATGCCAGAATAGTATCTGCCTGATCATAAATTTTTCATGGTCTTACCTAAAAGCCACAGAAGGAAGCCACTTCTTTACTTCCATGTCTTCTTATCAACTTCTGAGGATGCTGCTGCTGCTGGACCTGCATATTTGAATACTCAGATATTCATTTTTTTTGTATATTGAACAAATATGTTGATATATTTACATGGATATAACCCTAATGAGCTTGGGAGTCTGACATGCTTCTCACTCACAACAGTGATCATCACTTTTTAAATCTTTTCTGTCTTCTTGTTCCCCTCTTCTCCCAGCTGGTCCCTGCAGATGGCTGCTTCTTTTTGAGTCTGGTTCTAATGGAGGTCTGCTCCAGTTAAAAGGGAGTTCTTCCTCCCCACCTTTGGCAAGTCAGATTGTTGAGGTTCTCCCTCTGATATCGTAGGCTCTTTAACTTACAAGACCTTACCTTATAAAGCACCTTGAGATGACTGTTCTTGTAAACTGGTGCTATATAAAATTAGAACGTCAGTGACTTAGTACATCATCCAGCTCATGATCCAGAATCCAGAGTTCAGAGGTTATTGCCATAAAAGACAAATGTGACCTTAACTTGGAACACAATTTGGGTGAAGAAGTTTCACTAAAATCTGGGCAATACTCTAGGAGGAGTAACAGTTGTTGTGAAAACCATACGATATTTAATTTTAGCCAATTTCCTCTTCTTTGTGATCTTTTCCAGAAGGAGGAGTCCTGTTCTGAACATTTGTATGTGTGTTTCTGTTATCCCACCGTGGACCTCAAACTTCCACTGAGAGCAAAAATGAACTTCTCACAAATCACAGAAGCTCCGAAAAAAAAAAAAAATCCACTATTTGTTACAACCCGAGAGGAAGCTGACACTTTAAGGCTAAAGCTTCATATAACAAGTAATCTTTGACTACAATATGTCAGCAACTAATGTGTTTTTCAGTTAACTAATGTTAGCTTGGTTAGCTTGATTGCTAGACAGAGCGTTATAATTTGTATCCGAAGACACCATCTAGAAATGAGGAGTGTGAGTCATCTACCTTTGTCTGAAAAGAAGGGGAAAAATAACAACCATTTTTTACTTTTTTTTCCACCTGCTTTATCAGTCTGCAGGCCTAAGTCTGGGACAAATGTCATAGAATTCATGTGCGTTACACTGTGTGACAAGTAAAGATATGCAGTGTTTACATGCAAATTCCCTGACACAGCGAATGGCTGAAATTGGCTGAGGAAATAGAAAGAGCCAACATAGCAGCAGAATCTCACGCCTCAGTACACTGTAAGGTGTCAAGAGAGTTGGCAAAGCCCTGCTTTACATTCAAGGCTGAGGAGGGCCATTTCAACCAAAGGTTATACACTTCATATTAGTTCAATGAAGTGAACAAGTCTAGATGAATGCCAAAAAAGAAACAGTGCCAAGACATGTTTTTTTTTTTTAAGAGTCATTACATACTGGCAGGAGTTTTGCAGCCATCTGGTATCGATTCATCTGTGTCTGCACATACTGGAGGGAAGGAACAACTTCACTTCAATTAGATTATTCGAATGATTATAACAAATTATCAATACTAAGACATTTCTCTCTGGAATCTGTAGCTAAGTGATTTCCTTACCCATAATATCCGTTTTTAAGATATTTCGCAGGTTGGTTGTTTTGAGATGTTTGAGACATTTCCAGATTTGTGCTGTGGATTTAGATGTTTTATATTCACTGTAAACGTTAATAACTCATTTACATGTGCCTTTTAATTGCAGTTAATGTGCTTATTAAGTTCTCTCCGGTGACTTAAAGTTTTCATTCACCTCTCCAATGGGAATAAGTTTGCGGAATTTAAATACTTCCCTTTTTCTGTTCCCTTTTATGTTGTGGAACTAAAGTTATTTGATCAGTTAGATAAGTCCAAACTGTTATATAGAACGTGAAGTAAATGTTGTTCCTCCATTTCATGACATGACTTTCATAACATGAAAGTTATTTTGACACGGGAGGAATCGCAGCTAGAATCTGAGCCTAGTTTTAAGTAAAAGGGACACCTTTTATATGCAGGTCACCAGTGCTTGTTTCTGTTACTCTATGCCATAGACATTTGAGTTGGTGCCTATACGTAGCTGTCATAGGGGAAGTGGCGGGGTACAGTCTGGACAGGTCGCCAGTCTATCGCAGGGCTAACACAGAGAGACAGAAAATCATTCACACTCCCCTTCACACCTGCAGCCAGTTTAGAATCACCAGTTAACCTAACATGGGTTCTCTTTATTACATTGTACTGAACAAAAATGAGATTTTGGCTTTAGATTGTGACACTTGGGAGTAAAATTGATTTGATTGCAGTGTGTCACTGTCTTTGTCTTATGAAGGGATGAGGAAAAACAATGCAAATTAGGAAAACAGAAAATTAGGACCCAGCTAAATAAACTAAGGTTATTTTATAAATAATCACCTGATTCTGAGGGGGTTAATTAGAAGGAACTGATTGAGTTTTCATGGGATGACCTAAACAGCTGAAATATTTTGTTTTTATGATCTCATAAGATCATAAAACAAGATAAAAAGACAACCAGAAAAATAAAAAGCAGCCCAGATAGTTACTCACATATTATCCCTTGCTATTTATTGTTACTGTCAAATAGTCACAGCAATAAAACTGTTTACACTTGTGGTGTAGCAGCAGTAGTATAATCACAGAATGATGTAGCCATTATTAAAACCCATACATCTTATTATTTACTATATTTTGGCTCCTTCAAACTAATTGTTTGCATGAATCAAGCTCTGTATTCAAAAGTAACTAGTTTACTATGACACATTTTAATGTCAGACAGGTTTGTAAGATAAAATATCTACTGTGAGGATTGAGGAAAACTGATTGAAGCAATTTTTTACAGTACACAACCAACTGCCTGTCACAAAGCAATGAGAGACAAGAAAAAGAAATCTTCAGGCTACCAGTGTTAGTGTCATGTTGAAGGTCTTAGTTGATTATTCCAAACCCCACACTGAACACACCTAATTTGTTCTGGCTTTCAGACTGTAATTTCTTCCATTACTGTCACTGTTTCTTGAATATTGTGCAGCCTTCTATTGGAAAATGATCTCTGGTGTTGTAGATATACTTCAGAAGATCTTTCAAGGAATGGAGCCTGAAATATAACTTTAATTTGGGAAGATCGCTTTATATGCTCTCATTAATCCACATCTGTGCTCTGCAATGTCCAATAAAGGCTTCTAGTGCTAAAGTAAAGAGTGATATGTGACTGTTGAAGCTTTATCTCTCTTTAAGGAGAACATATGGCGGAAAAATGAATGAGTATACTGCAGGATTTGTTTTTATTGTATAGTGTTTAACTCTGGAACGGGAAGCTTTCCTTGCTTTTGGTCTCCTTCTCATTATCTCTGTAAATGGGCACTGTGTGATAATTAAATGCAGTTCTGCAGTAGAAAAATGCAAATGAATGGGACAAACAGAGCAACAAGTCTTGGTAGCTCCCAGTGGACAAGCCAAGCCAAGGAGTGATTCAGAGGCAACAAAGGAAACAGCCCTCATTGTGATAGCAGAAGAGCATTTAATTTTTTCAGTCAGTGGAACATAATGAATTGGTTCACTTTGTTTTATATACTGCAAGCCTTTGACATTCCTGCACTTGTTAAGAACAAAATAAACCATGTTGTTCTACTGACAGAATAAATCTGTGAATGTGACTGCTTGATTTAAAAAAAAAAATGGCATACATTTTAGAGTCTCTCAAATGTAAGTCTGTGTTGGTTTTTAATCTGATTTTTAGTATCCATTGCACACTTTGTGCAGTAGGTATTATTTTTTTCATATTCCCAAGTCATATTTCCCTAACAAGCAAAGTCAAAGTAATAAACCATAAATACAGGCAGACCAGTATGCATACAAATAATAGCAATCCATCAGAGTAAATATTTTCTGCTTTAGCTGGGCCTCCCTAGTGTTTGCATTTCCAAAAAAATTCATTTATACAGCTCAGCATGTAAAGTATGAGATGGATAGATTTTGACAGATCACTCCCATCAAGCAGACATGTCGGGTAAAGTATGTTAGAAATGACACAGCTTATCTTCATCAAAGGTCAACTGTCTATGTTGCTTTGTATGTGTGAGACTGGGCAACATCTTACTCATTTATTAAAGAAATTAATCATACTGTTCTTATTATTGATAATACCTTAAGAAAAATGATCATGTTCAGCACGATTCATTTTGGTGCTTTTTTTCTAGTCATGATGAAGAACATTTAACCAGTGCTACCTTCTTTGATCAAGAAACACATCCTGTTTTCTGTCAGGCCCTCTGGTGTCATCACCTTTTGTCTCAGTCTGAGTGTGTTACAATCACACTGGCTGGAGACTGCGGCACAACCAAAATTACTCTGAGCGTGTGCAGTGAACTTGCAGTCTTGCTGCGTTTGAAATGGTTGCTTCGAAGATGGGGACCAGGTCTGCGACCACTTTTCAGTGTGCCTGTGGTGCTTCAAGACAGCGATAAAATGGCAAGAAGACAGAGTTTCACTTTTTAATTAAATGGGGTCAAGTTGGCAATTAAATGCAATCCGTCTGTGATAATGTGGCAATTAATCTCACAAATCTGTGCCATCTACATACACAGAAATTCAGTCGAGCCAGAACCTCATCAATTTGAAACAGAAATACAGAAATTCCTCCACAAATAGTGACTGCAAAATGACATAGGAGCTCAGCAACCTCGCTTTTTTATTGGAATATAACCAGAATACACCCAGTTGGCAACCAGTTGAGTTGAGTTCCTTATTACAAAGAGATGCATTGTAGATGAGTTACGCTCATCAGCACAGACTGACTGACTGATTGCATTGATGTGTTGGAAATCTGTGTTTTCTAAATTACATGGCAGTTATTTGCAAACCTTCACCAATCTGCCTGAGAACGACTGCAGTCGGTCCAAGTCAGAACGTTACTGTGTAGTGACAGGTTGCCTCCCACCAGGCGACCTGTCCAAATGCCTTGTGATTGACAGTGGTCGTCCAGTGGTGGGGTGTTGCAACAATCACTATGGGGTTGGAAAAATTAAGCCAATGTAGCCGTAAACCTACCTTCTATCTGAAGGCCACCAGATGTCAATAGCTGGGTTTGGAAAAAGATTCCAAGACTTAAAAACAAGACTTCAGAAACCAGTGTCACAGTATCTGTGGTTGCACCTTCAACTGCTGGATAACCTGTTGCTTCAGCAAAAACATCAGCAACCTCTGTTAACTAGCTATCTGTTGATAGATGATGATAGCTAGCTGTTAGGTATCATCAGTAATAATGATATAGCCTAAGAAAGATTCTAATACATAATTGAGAACTCACACTCTCAGGCCTTCCAGACTTCTCACAATAATATATAATGAATGGGGTCCTATGGAGCTGTAGCCCAAAAAAGGCTAGTTTCATTTTGTGGGATAAAAAATTTTCTTCTGGGAATTTTCATCATATTTTTGATAGATGGGCTTTAAATAATCAACATAGTTCAATTTCTAGATGTTTTAGTATGGGTGTTGATAGTAGCAAAATACCTTTTTGTGAGTATTGGGATTGTCTCAGTACCATGAGCCACTTTTCAGTATCTGCCATTTTGATTTCAGCTGGCAGCAGCAAAGAATTTCTAGAAGTCTTCTGATAACAGCCACCTTGAACATCCATAAGCATCTGATTCGTATATATACACACTTAAGTATGTCTTGTAATCATTTTGAAATGGGTGCCATCAAGGTAGTGTGTCCTGTGGGTAATCTTAACTAATCAGCAGGCATTAGGGGAATGCTAGCATTTTACAGGCGAGGTCAGTTTCTGTATAAGAAAATCTAAAGGACATAAGTGTTGTTTTATTTCAGTTTCAGTGTTTCAAATTCTGATGTGCAGCCATGATAGTGATCATTGACTTTTCTGAGTACACCATCTGGGAACTCGTAGAGGACTTCATGTAGCCATACATGATAGTGTGAATGTGTTTGGAATAGCCAGTGTAAGTTGGGAAGTGCACCTATACATTGCAAACATTAAATCTCTCTGCCTTAATTTTCTGAATCTATATTAATTAACACTCTGTCTATTGTTCTGGGCAGCCTTGTCTACCCAGACTCACTCTCTGTCTGTAAGATCATCATGTATCAGAAGACCAACAAACACACCACTACAGCAAGATTGAGAACACTTTGAGTGATTTCCTCTGAGCTCTACTGATCTTTTTTTTTTTTTTCCTTTTTAATGCATGGTGTTTGTTTTTATGTGCGGCAACTTTGCTTCTTTGGTTTAGAGTCACTGGCAACAGCATCTTCTCTACATGCAGCAGGGAGCTGTTTTCAGTGAAAAAGATCAGATAAACTATATTCTGCCAGCTTAGTGCCAAACAGGAGACAGGCAAAGTAAGCATACAGCTGCTGTACATACTGGAGCTTTGAGCAAAAAAAAAAAAAAAAAAAAAAAAGCAGAAAAATCAAAAAAAAAAAAAAACCAAAAAAAAAAAAAAAAAAAAAAAAAAAAAACTTTAAAAAAAAAAAAAAAAAAAAAAAAAAGAGCTGTATTATTGCTCCTATATTGCTGCTATGATCTGACAGAGACACAAAACGGAGAGAAGTAGGGTAAAATTTGCACCCGCTCAACTAAAATACCTTTATATGGCGATTCTATTCCTGTAGTTCAGTCATAGCCTTTGTACTCCCCCTTTAAACAAAACCATTAATTAAACTTCATTAGAAATGTTTATTGACCCCTCTTATGGCTGCAGCTGGAAACTTATGTATGACTGATGAGAATAAACTAAATGGTAAATTAATGGAAACCAAAACAATGAGCTGAAAGCTTCTAAAACTGTAGTACATAAATATATTTTTATCCCTCAGGCTTCTGTAGTGCCCCCTGTGAATATATGTGTACGTATAAATTCATATAAATGGAATTCAGACCGGTAAAAACCCACTCTTTTTACTGTCTCATGCATGTCTTCACATATTATGTATTGAAGACAAATACATGTACTCATGTACTCACCTTTCTTTGTATTGATCTGTAAAACCACTCACATAAAACACTGCAGCTTTTTAGTGTAGCTCTATAAAATTGCCAAGACCTTTAAAATAATTTCCTCAAGTCTGGCCAGAACTGAAGGAGTTTGCAGTAATAAATGATGAACATGCAGCCTTTTGAAAAGTACTTCTGTGTTCAATATATTCCCAAGAAAAACTTTAAATTCCCAGTTGAGGTGACTGCAGTGGGGCACAGGCAGGCTGCTGAGAAATGCTGCTAGTGTTGGCTGGCTCTATATTATTTTGGGAAATATAAGCCTGCTTGCTCCATTGCATTTAAATTGCCTCCAACTCACCTGCGCATAGCATTCTCCTGGTGGGAATAACTGTTTATACTTGTGCCATATGTGGTGTTTTTTTTTTCCTCTAGTCATAACAAAAACAAATATATTGAGCACTAAAAGAGTCATGGTGTTCTCTTTCTAGTATAGGGACTATAACATTGGCCAGGGGACGCGAGAGAAAGAAGATTAAAACCTTGTTACAGTGTCAAACACCAGTGATAGATCTGACAGCTTTGGGGCTGGAAATGTAAATCAGATGTCCCCACAGATTCAAATGCCAAAGACACTCAGTTTTACCACTTTATCACACAGTAGATTGTTGCTCTGTTTGCATTGCCAAGACTTTACTTCAGCTTAGAAGAGTTTAAAAAAGAAAATCAAATCACCAAGATCACAATATCTAAAGCTGAGATATGTGAGCCACAGAAAGCTCAAGACATGCATGATTTTAAACACAGTTTCAACAGTCTGCATGGGTGCAAACCATTGTTAGGGTCATGTTGCTAAATAATACATTCCCATAAATTCCAAATTAGTGTTTCATTTGCAGAGAGAAGCAGTTCTTTATTTTGGAGAGGATAATAAGAAATTTACCTTTAGCACTTTATGACGGTAGAAGACAATTTGTCACACATGCTTGCCAATAATCTGTTGCTCTCTGTTTCTGTTCTCTAGGAGAACAAAATAATTAATTTAACAATTTAATAATTAATTATAGACATATCACTTTGTTGCATATTGGAGAGTTTATAGTGGAGACACTTAAACATAAGAATGCAATGGGAATGGCTTTGCAACAAATGGCATATGCCTCAGATCAGTATTGGTTTTATAAGGTGATAGTACTGCAAGAATAGTAATTTACCCTTAATATCACTAAATAAATATACAGTCTATAGTTTTCTAAAAGTACAAGTGTTAAAAGTGTATAAAAAAAAGTATGTTTCCTCTATTTTTTTAAAAAGTTATCTAAACAATTTATTCTACTCTCAATGAAACTTTTATGCATGGTAACATAAGGTCGGGATTTCTGTGGTGCTAAGTCTGACTTGAATGAAACTGAATTTTATGAAATCATTAATAAAAGACCTACAGTATATTTGGTGCTTATTTGTAAAGTCCGGTTCCTTTATGAATAATTCCAGCATTGACTGTAATAAAGAAAGAGCCAAACTTAAGGTGAGTGTACTATTTTTCTTAGCATCACAAATTCACATAATTTGACTCTTCTTTAGTTTCAGAGTTTGATCTGTTTGATCCAGTTCATATTTTTAGCAGCCCGGAGGGCAAAATGGTGCTCTCCTACTTTGTCTGACAGTTTGTATTTATTCATTAATTTATTTTTTAAAACCAGGTTTGTTTAGCTGAAATATTGGACAGCTGTTCAATCAGATGCACTGATGACTAGCTGCTACAAAAGTAGCTAGTATGCCACTGCATGTGAATACACATCTGCTGTACAAGCACAGGAGCCAAATGGCAAATGTACCTCATTGTCCACAGAAGTCCCAGCTGTCTCTCGTGTTTCATTTAAACTGACACTGGAAATAAGTTGATTAGGTTTATGACAGAAAATATTGGCTCAATCTAACCAAAATATTACTGTCTTGTTACTACTGCCCTTAAACACTGACTACAGTAACTGAATCTAATGATCCATGGATCGATGTTAGATAGCTAGCCTCTTAACTAATTAGCATTCACCTTTGCTTTGACAATGAAGAATTTCTTACCTTTCACCTGCCAAACTGCAGCACTATTGATCCATGCAGATATAACTGTCTGCACCTTTTGTACATTTCAGCCAGGCAGCAGTTATAATGGGGGTGGAGGTTTTCGCCATAATATCTTTGTAAAACATCACCAAGTGGTGCTCAGCAAGGGTTTTTTAGTGATCTGAACACTGCTGCAGCTGCACCATGTGATTCAAGTGCATCGAACTTGCAGTTTGGTCATGATGTCATTGTTTATCTGCTTTTGAGAGGTGATCAAAATATTTGTGGCTTGAATCAGATGGAAAATTGACTAGTCTGTACTGCAGTTCTGTGGAGCCTCCAGTTGGGCTGGGTGATGGAGCTAAAATATTCAGTATGTGATATACAGTAGAATACTGTATGATGAAAACCTTAAAGTATCAGTGGCGTATCATTAGGGCAAGCAAGGCAAGCAGTGCTTGTCTAGTGAAATCTAAAAATAGATGTCAATTAAACCGTACCAAAGTGATAGCAGTCTCTTTCCTTTCATCTCAAAGAGTATTCTGTCATAAAGCTTCTCATCTGTTTGCATCCTTTACATTACTGCCATCTTGTGGGCACAGTTGGCTGTTGTCTCTGGAAGCAGGATTAATTCTGCTTTGCTCCAATTCCACTGAAGTCTGTAGCATCTCTTGAGTTCATGGGTGTGTCTGTCAAGTTGAGAGACCCAAAGCTTTTATTGGTTTGTGCATGTTCATCATGGTCAGGTACAGTCTGCATTTTGTGTAGAAACAGAGCTAGCATTAGCAAGTAGACGAGCATCTGTGATTTATCATCATAAGAGAGAGGTTTTCTCTTACTGACCATCTTGGTCAACATGTGTGATGTAGAGAACTCTTGCTATGTCTGGTTTAATAAAAGAGGCAAGTTGAACCGGGACAGACTCCTCCAGCACTTTCAAATTAACATCTCTAATCATTTGGTTGACTGAATGTACAAAGTTAAACCAGCTGTTTTGCTTATACACTATCTTCATTTTTCATTAATACTCTTGGTTCCCCTACAGATATTGACAGCTAACCACACAGTGACACAGTGCTCAAGCCAGCAGTAATATTGATCCATATAACACTGATTGGGAAAGTTTTTCTGTAGAATAAATATATTTATTTTTGATCATTTATGTACAATTTGCTCGCGATTTGTTTTCGTGGTGTTTTATTGCTACTTTTGCTAAAGGAAGGGTTCTAAAAAATCCTCCAGCACTCATCAGGCTATCAGCATATATAAAAGAATAAAAGACAAGCAGCAAACCACAGCTCTATATTACATAAAATTGTTTCTAAAATAGTTTGAAAAAAACTGTGTGCAATATATGAAAAGATTTGCACTATGAACATGCCTGGTGACATTGGTGTGCTAGCTGAGCCTTCACCTTTAAGAAGATGGCTTTGTCGAACCCTGTTGTGGGAAGTGGTAGACTGTGATCTGAATTCCAGGAGTTACGTAATTGATGTGTGCTGTATTTGATTTGTCAGAGAAGAAAAAAAAAAATAGTGACAGTGTCACTTTAGGATTAAGTCTGGATGGTAAAGGCTAGTTAGTAATTAAGGGGTGTTCACAATGGAAGGGAGGAGATATGATGTAATGACAAGAGGCCATAAAGAGGCCATGTCAGTTAATTTCTGCGACTTGTAATAATGACATTAGAAATAATTGTTAGTGATGCAAAGTTGGCGGATTCCAAGTTAAAGTTTTGGTAAACTTGAGATGGACATTGAAGTGACTGCCAATGGAAGTGAAGGATACTGCTGATTGACGTAAAAGAGGGTGCATGGGTAAATTAGTGAATCACTTTTTGGTAAATGGACTGGTTCTTATATAGCACTTTTCTACTCAAAGCACTTCATACAACATGCCTCATTCACCATTCATTCTATACCTTTGTGCTTTCTATTCACACTGATGAACACATTGGTGTCATGGTTCTGGGTCAGTTTACCCAGTGTTTTGTGTTTTATGGACTTTCTAGTTTGTTTAATATATTGTCATGTTCCTGGGTCGGTGACCCAGTGTCTTGAGTTTTGTAACCTTTTCCTCAGTCATTGGTTTATTTTCCTTGTATTCTTAGTTCTGGTTTCATGTTTGGTTTGTCCTTGGTTTCAGTTATTATATATTCCTAAGATTCTTTAGGTTCATGCGTCCCCTGTGTTCCCATACCTCTGTCTCCATGTTCTGTCTTATTGTTGTTCACTCCTCACCCTGCTCCTACACAGCCAAATCGGAGAACAACGGATACTTTGGCATGCAGACTGGAGCAGCTAGGGATCGAACCACCAACCTTCCGATTAGTAGATGATGTTCTACCTCCTGAGCTACAGCCACTTACAGGCACTTAGAGTCTTAGTTATACATCCTCCACCAGCTCGACTGAGTATAATTCATATATTGTATGCCAGAAATTTTGGAAGCTGTTTGCAGCTTCCACCACTGGACAGCTTTCAATCAAATAAACCAGGTAACATTTTGCAAACCAGTATCCATGATTTGACGAATCCTCACTCAGTGGTATTTACAGAGAGTTGATGGTGTCATTTGCTCTGCAGTCAGTCTCTGGTCCTTTCTGGTTTCATAATGTAGTTTTTTCTGACAGGTGTCTCACGATGTCTCACACTCTTCCTGTCTTTTAATTGTACCATCAGGTGTTAAATGCCTTTAATTTAATTGCCTATTCCTTTAACATTGTTTATACAGTATATTAATATTTGTAGTCTAGTGTCAGCCATTGCCTAGCAACAGCTGCTGTAAGCATGTAAGCATGAGATAAA
>VUQS01045948.1:0-21220 GCA_015108495.1 Heterochromis multidens
AAGACATTCCTGCAGTTTAACTAATTAGTGTGTGTCATCTGGCTTCATGGATAGATAAAGCTGGGTATCATCTGCATAGCAATGAAAATGTATGCTATGCCTTCTAATGATACTGCCTAAGGGAAGCATGTATAATGTAAACAGAATTGGTCATAGCACAGAACTCTGTGGAACTCCATAATTAATCTTAGTGTGTGAAGAAGACTCCCCATTTACATGAACAAATTGGAGTCTATTAGATAGATATGATTCAAACCACTGCAGCATGGTACCTTTAATACCTACGACATGCTCTAATCTCTGTAATAAAATATTATGGTCAACAGTATCGAACACTGCACTGAGGACTGAAACCTGACTGAAACTCTTCAAATAAACTATTCCTCTGCAGATGATCAGTTATCTGTTTTACAACTACTCTTTTAAGAATTTTTTAGATAAAAGGAAGGTTGGAGATTGGCCTATAATTGCCATCAAGTGATGGCTTTTTAAGTAATGGTTTAATTAGTCACTTTAAAGGCCAATCAGAGACAGTCTAAATAAATAGTATTATTGAAAGTAGCTGTACGTAATGATACGTCTGTGTGATGTTGTGAATAATTGGGATGAATAATTATTTTGTTATGAATTTTTTTTCTCAAATGGTTAAAATTTTATTTGAAGAAATTCATTAAGTCATCTCAACAGAGCTCTGACTCTTTGTCAGCCTGGCTACAGTGCTGAAAAGAAACCTGGGGTTGTTCTTATTTTCTTCAATCAGTGAGGAATAGTAAGATGTCCTAGCTTTACGGAGGGCTTTTTTTTTTTTTATAGAGCAACAAACTCTCTTTCCAGGCCAAATGAAGATCTTCTAAATTAGTGAGACGCCATTTCCTTTCCAGCTTTCGGGTTATCTGCTTTAAGGTGCTCGTTTGAGAGTTATACCAGGGAGTAAAACACTTCTGATCTGAGGCTTTCTTTTTCAGAGGAGCCACAGTATCCAGAGTCACACGCAGTGAGGATGTAATACTATTATCGAGATAATTGACCTCTGTGGGAGTAGAGTTTAGGTAGCTTCTCTGCACTATCAACAGTCACATCATCAATAAACACTAGTGTCCTGGTTCCATTGGCGGCCATACATGCCCGTGCCATAACATTGCCTCCACCATGTTTGACAGATGTTGTGATATGCTTCAGATCATAAGCTGTTCCTTTTTTTTGCCATACTTAGTCTTTCCATTATTCTGGTACAAGTTAATCCTGGTTTCATCTGTCCAAGGATTTTTTTTTCCCCAGAACTGTACAGGCTCTTTTAGTCTGATCTGGCCTTCCTGTTCCTGACCAGTGCTTTGCACCTTGTTGTAAACCCTCTGTATTCATGAAGGCATCTCTTGACTGTAGACCGTGACATTGATACACCTACCTCCTCACGTGTTCTTGACTTGGTTAGATGTTATCACGCTGTTTGTAACCATTGAAGTGTCACCATGCATTTTAGTTGTCTCCAGTGGTCTTTCAGACCTTTAGGTGTTGCAGAACTGGCCACTGCATTCTTTCTTTTGAAGAATCTACCAGATTGTTAGCTTCTACTAAAGTTTTTGCTGTCTCTCTGATGGTTCCTTTTCAGCCTAATGATGGCCTCCTTCACTTGCATTGACATTTCTTTGGACCCCATATTGAGGATTCCAGTAAACAGCACCAAATATAAAGTTTAACACTTGTAACTAACTCGAGATTTAAAAAAAAAAAAATGCTTAATTTGTCATGAAACAACAAGTAAACAGGCCTCAGCTGACAACTGCTTGTCACTCAATTGTCCAATGACTTTTAAATGAAAATGGGAGACTGTTTAAAAATGGCTGTAATTTCTAAACAGTCAATGCAATACTATTGTTAACCCCCTTGAATTAAAACTGTGAATTAAAATCCACTGTTGTTGTGTACAGAGACTAAATTCCAAAAACTTGTCATTATCCAAATATTTATGGACCTAACTGTATTCATAAATTCACCAAACTATTGTTTATACCAAGCTGAGAAGCTTGTATTCACACATATCTCAGGAATAGCAAGATGAGTGGTGGGTTTATTTCACAGCATTAATATGTTTCAACAAACTTTTCCCTTCAAACAGTAAATTAGAAGACTTGAGTATCAGGCTGAGCTGTACTTTTATGATTAATGGCACTACTTTGTGAGGCACTCCATGCGGCAAATAACCATGATAGTAAAAGCTGTGGAATGCACTGCAGGAGATTAAGAACTATAAAACTAAAAGGAAGAAGGAGAGAAAGGCTAAACATATCTTTTGGGGTCTTCCTTTAGCACCCTGAAGCCACTGGTTGTGAGCTGAAAGAGAGCTCAATAATTTAAACTCCGAAGTGCCAAATAGTTCATTTTCTCTTCCAGTAAACTCATTTTATTCTGTTCCTCCATGTACATTTAATCTTGCTTTGCTTGGCCTAGATTTTTTTTTGTTCCAAGACTTCGACCAAATTCCTTTTGCTGAAGGCAACATGGGCTTCTCTGAAGTTCATTCAAATTTAATAGATCACATTGAATCATGGCATCCTGATTTTTATGTAAAAACACCCTCGTCATATCAAGCCAAATCCCTGAGTTGGGTGGAAAAGCAGAAAGTGAGTGTTGCATCCAGGAACCCTTGGACACCCTAACAATGTGTGAACATTCACCGGAGTGCAAAATTAACAAGAGCCGCTTCATGATTTTCTCCTTCTGCCTTGTATCAATAGCAACTCATTTTATTGTTTCAATTTTTAACTTACAAGGTTATTTATTATAGTTACCTGAATAGCTAAACAGTTTGAAACATATTCTTTTTGCTTATATCTTGAATGACATAAGAAGGTCAACAGTACTTACATAGTAACTGTCACTTACACACAGCAGCCTGTTAGCTTACCTTTGCAGGAGTGTAAACACAGGAAAATGGCTGACCTGGCACTGTCTGAAGGTCACAGAAAAAGGTTATCTTATCTGTTTATTCTCCAGAAAAGCTGAAGCATAAAAACATCAGGTTGTAGTTTTAAAGTGGGTTTTGAGTCAGATTGTTTAGTTTTTACCTATACTTACCATACAGATGTGAGAGTGGTATGATTATTGGCAATAAAGCAAATAGGTGGCCCTTAAATTATATGCATATATTTTATTTTGTAGCATCTTAATTTTTTTTTCACTTTGATTTAATTTCTTTAACCACTGATGAAGTCTGACATGGTCATAGCTTCTGTTGTAATCATTGATCTGCTAGCAAAGGACAAGATTTTTGGTTTCTGTTTGTTGTTGCTTTTACTCTGGGTGCTATTGATCAGCTTTGAGCAAGGTATTATTGCATGCAGGCAAACAGTCTCCTTGAAGAACAAAAGAGGACTTGCTCATAACCACTGGCTATGATCTGATAATGATTTAGTTCATTTCTTTTAGTTTTTAAAAATCTGTCTGCAGACATCGATAGTCAGATAGCAGCAGTATTGACTTCTTCACCTTTGTTGTTCCACACTTGTACCATTTGTACAAGTCACATTTGTACAACTCATCCAAGTCTGCATTCATAAACAATGACCAACAGACAAAAACAGAAATCTTGGATATCTAGAGGCTACACCTCAAAACTGTCCGTTGCACCCAGAGGCTATAACATCAGACTAGCCAATAGATTCCAGTGAGACTGATCATTACTTTTTCTCTTCTTCTTTCTTTTGGAGTGTTTTTGTTTTCTTTTTACTGTACCTTCCTGTGTCCCCCTATCTGTGTCTTATGGTGTACTGTTTGTCCTGGTTTTCTTCCCTCTTGGACAGTTGGGTAAAAAGGGACAGAGATCCTGCCAAACTTGAGCTTACAGTCAGAGTTTTCTATGCTGAACTCATAACCTGGTCCGGACCAGGTTATGTTCAGAGTTTCAGTTTAAAATCAGCTAGAAGTGCCATATTTTTTACGGATTCATTTATTTACAGTACAGCAAGTGGGATATAGATCCTCTGCTAGGAGAATAGGTTTTTTAAGTTCACCTTATTAGTTTGTACCTTACCAAAACCATAAAATGAAGCCCAGTTGTAATGTTACAGAGGCACAAACTATGCATCACATTCTCAATGGATTTTATATGTATTCAGTTGGTGATGCAGAAAACGTGTAAATGTTTTTATGGACTACTTGATTCTAATCTGCTGCTAAGTCTGAGTTACACTCCTGGAATTGCAGCCAATAGAGCTTAGGTTAGAAGATTGATCAGTTCCATTTGTTGGCTATTTATCACCAAGAATACCTATTCAATCAATAAAAATAATTTCACTTTTATCTGCTGACAAACTAAAGTGATTTCTTTTTTATTAGGCTATGGGACAGTAACCTTTAATGCCGCATAATTTTTTCAGTTTGATTTTCAGGGTGTCTTTGAATTCAGCCCTCTGTAGGTTGATAATTTTCATTTCAATCAAACAATGTGGCATCCTTTTGTTTCAAACACATTACCCAGTCCATATCAGTATAGATATCCAGCAGGATTTTTTCCCATTGAGATCTGATTTTTTTTCAAAGTGTTACTTTAATTTTTTTGAGCAGTGTATTTGAGCCTGTATGCATACTTTTGACCCTGTGTGGATTAGGGAAAATCCAAAATAAATTCAAACTTGTGCACCCAATTCTGTTTTTTAAATTATTAAAAAATGTAAGCTGTACCACCATTCCACCCTGGAAAAAGAACAGTTTAAATAAATCATTAAAAGCCCCAGATTACTATGACATGCATGCTCATGATGAATATATGTAAACCTCTGATCACAACTGTATATAATATGTATGTGTGTGTTTTTTCTGTACCAGCCATATATAACTATATACAGCTGGTACAGCAAAAACATATTTTTGAACTCATAGAAGAGCCAAGATATCAACTCCAGGTTATTTCCTATGCAGACAATCTTCATCTTTTCACTCTCCACATGAAAAATAGTGAGAAATATTGAGTGTCTTAAGACTTGTCATCTCCCTCACTTCTCAAACATGTCTGCTGAATTACAATGAAGCCATTTTGGCTTTTGACAAAACATGGCCTAGTACAGAGTGCTGTTGAGTAAAGTGAGAACCAGCGGGTAGCATTTCCCCTTATTCTCTTTCATCCATGAGAAATGAAATGAGAGCTGAGAAAGCACCCTAAGAGGTGAATGGATATTCTGCCACCTGCGGCACAGAGCATGTCGACTGTTGAAAATAACTATAACTATATAGTACCAAATGCCATTTAGATTTAGCCTCAGAGTGTGACTGTTTGATGAGACACTGAACCCTGGTGACATTATATCATCATTTTATGTTGCTACTCTCATCTGAGCCTCTTTACTGCAGAAAACAGTATGAGGTCTGATGGAATCTTTAATGCTCTGTATCTATATTTCTGTGTGGGTTTATGCTCTCTTAAAAACAGATTTTTTTAAGGAGACATACTATACTTTGCCTTATTTTCTGCCATATATATAGTATTACAATGTTGAACGCTCATTTTTAGCATGGCCAAAATTTTAAATAATGAGGTCAATGTGTGTACAGGTCATCTCTGTGAGCCAAAAGCTCAGGCTTCAGATTTCGTTAAATGTGCCATCTCCGACAGTTTTTCTAGACTCTTGGCAACAATGAGCGTGGATATCCTTAATATGGTAATCTGAGGCTGGCTGCAAGCACAGCAGCCCCACATTCCTTCTCCTGAAGCTTTCTGTTTGAAAGGGGCAGCCAATAAGAGGAAAGCCGGATTAAAAGGAGACTCACCTTAAAGGAAGCGGAGCTAAAACAGCTTGTTTCAGCCAGCGAATGAACAGAGAGGCTCCATCAAGGCCCATGATAAATATGGATTTTTTTTTTTTTAACTATGAATTATTTAAAGCTAATCTATTACACTCCAATAATAAAAATATGAAGTTGGAAGGTCCCCTTTAAATGTTCCATTAAAGTACCCATAATCTAGTAATTAATAATTATGTAATTTTGGTACTGTGAATAGTATTTTAATGATATTTGAAGGTAGTAAGTATCCTTTCATTTTGAACCTAATAGACATTTTTTAATTAACATATGAATTTAGGTTATCTGCCCATGATAAATCTCTTTTAATTATCCCCAGATTTGACGTTAAGTCCTAAATTTGTATATTAACAGTAACATTAATAACATCCTTTATATATATTACTGTATTCATTTAACTAATGATTAAATCTCTAAAAATTATGACATTATTTAATCAGTTATTAAACATACCCAAATACTGAATAAGAGTCTCTTGAAGTACCTTTTTTTTTTTGCACCAAAAGTATCTGAGCCAAAATTGAGGTGGTTTCAGGGTTATTTTAGATACAAAAAATGCGTGTGTGCATACTCTATAAAAGAAGGATGAATAAACAATGATAAAAAATACTTCAAAGTGGCTCCATCCCCACTGCAGCAGACTGTGCTCTATAATAAAACAGCCTTGTGATTTCATCCGCTTTTATTAAATTTAGGTACAAATCATATATGAGAACAAACATGTGTTACCTTGGCAACTGTTGATCACACTTCAATCCCTTTATTATTCACATAGAAGAGGTGCCATATGTTGAATGCATTCCATCTCTAACATTCTGGGTTGATTTGAGATTTTTATATAATATGAGATATGATGGTTTATTCCTTGTGGGTGAAAGTATGTTTTCCCCACACCTCTTTGGATAGGAAAACACAAATATTTCAAAGATCAATATACTGTCCATCAGCATGCAGCATAAATCCTGGCATGAGCATTCAGAGAAAATATTTTAAATTTTCACTAACAAGGTTAATTTGACAAATTATTTGCCAAAGGGCTCTCAACTGGCAACTTATTACTACTTCCATACTGACTTTTAATTAGTTATCTCAGATTTTTATTTTTGTAGACTGAAATATATATAATTTAGTGACTGTTGCTCAAGATGTGTTGTGTATCTATAGTCCTGCTTCATCTTTTAAATGACTTTTTCTACTTTGTGTCACCTTTTACTTTTATTAAATCTGTCAATCTCTCACAAATGTTTTGTGCACAGTGACTTACTCCTATTCTAAAACTGTTTTATTCACAATAGCTTTCAATCACAGGTAAACCTCTGTATCCATAGATAATAAAAAGATGGATATAGTTTCAGGGTCTGAAAATTGAAGCCAAAAAATAAGTGCTTTAAACCTGCATTCTATTTAGTGCCCATCAGGAGGTCACCCTTGTGGTTGCAAAATGACTTCCAGTTGTATACATTTCTATGGGAAAACAGCTTTCGCCTCTTTTACTCTGCAACCTCACTAAACACTTTCCTGATGACTTTATGGGCTAGATTTAGGTCATACTGAAAAGAACATTGTCCATTTTATAAATTATGATCTAAGATTCAGAAAGGAGGATTATCCTGGGTATTCTCATTGGCTAAAGACTTTTCATTAGCCAATGCGTATGCGGTTTCACAGTCTCACCATGCATTGTTCGTTACACCCAGTTTTAAAACAGCAAAAACAATCAGTTCAAGGCTTCATAACAGGACTTCACAAACCAATGGGTGATGTCACCATAGGTTTGTTAAACCTTTTATACTCTATGGTAATATCAGAGTCAGACTACACATCTAAGCCTTTTGAGATGGTCAAATTAGATGGTTAAGATTGGCCACAAGACACATAGGGCTGCACAATGAGTCACTGAATAAAATTTGACATGCTTTTGGCTGTCTATCAATATTATGTACGGAAAACAACCAATTGCATCCTTAAACTGTTTTTCCCAATACCACACAGCTATCAAATCACTCTAATTTTAGGTTTGAGTCAGCGTTACAGACTTCCATTGATTATTAGATCCCATTGTGGGATTTGTTGCTATCAGCCTTTATTGTACAATGTGTTTGTGCTTTATTAGATGGGATCAAAAGTCTGTTAATTGATGCTCTTCTTCCTGATCTCAGCATATGGCGAGCTGCTGCACCGCTTAATGTTGATTCCCAGGTGAGCGATGCCTGGTGAATCACATACAGCACACACGCTAACACACACTTACACTAATGAACATGTTGAATGATAGATTGCAGAGTTGAGGGTCTCCAGGGACAAAGAGAGACTCTTAAAAAGAACAGAAGAAACATGCATGTGCGCCCATGCACATTTGTTTGATCCTCTTTTTGTTCCTGCACAGATACACTCGCATGTATTCACACACACAAACACAGATTTCATCAAGCTATCTCATCTAGGACAAGTATGCTCAGCTTTGTTCTGCCTGGTATTTGTTCCCAAAGAGAGCCAAGGTAAATTCATGACTAAAGCGTTGTGTGTTCACGCATTAGCATATAAGACGGAAGCAGCGCAGGGGATGAAGAAAAAGGCAGGGAGATACACAGTCTTTCTGGTGTTTAAATTAGGTATTTGATGGTTCAGCAAGGGAAACGGCTGTGCCAAATCAAAGCGTTTCAGCAACAAGTGTGCAGGAGTGGAAGATATTTACCATGCAGCACAACAGGGGATTTTAGTCAGTCTGCCTGTGAAGTTCAGTCTGTTGTGTGATTTCTGCTCCTGGATTTTATTTTATTTATTTTTTTGATCAGAAACATTTGAAGCTGCTCAATGTTTTATTTCTTCGCTGCGCAGCCGGATCCTCTGATAGAACTCCTGGGATCAGAATAAGGTCTCCTCTGCTTCTGTAAACAAGCTTTGCTGTTGTTAACTGAGAAAGGTTCTGCCATTCGAAGTCGTACAGCAATTGTAATATGGAAAGAAAAACTGTTTGCCAGTGACTTATCTAACTGGACAGCATGTGGCACAACAGCAGGCCAAAACATTAGCCACATGACAAATACAATTCCCTCCTGATTGACTTGATGATACGTGGCTGTGTGGAGTCTTGTCTCAGATTCCTGAGCTGATTTCATTCAATAAATGGAATCCTAGGGAGGCTAAAAGATTGATAACCAGTAGTGATTAGTGTCTTTTGGTCAATTAGCCTTGGTGGTACTTTTCAGCTGGGCCAAGAGCACATTAGAGTAGTATACCCAAAACAGTGATAATGAAGCACAGTTGTTTTTTTTAGTTTTTTTTTTTAAAGAAAAACAGCAGTCACTGTTTATGTTTAAGTGAACCTGGGATGATATTACAGATGAATGAAATCTGTAGAGAGGAGATTGGGATTGATGGATAACATCACTGGATTAGGTGTGGTTTGGAGACTTTGGAAAACCTACGCGTTCCCTATTTCTAATGGCTCAGTCACATTAGAATAAAAATAGTTCAGCGACCTCCTTGGAACTAGGAAAAAATCAGTGGTTGTCTAGTGATTGCATTTAATTATTTTGCATTCAGTGATCAATTGCAAGTAGTTATGGTGACCAGCTGAGGGTGTTGCATACTCAACTTCTGGGGGACCACTTTCGATTGTAAGGAGATTGCACAGGTTTGCGAGGTGGGAGGCAACGTGCCTCCAAACAATCATGATCTGACTTGGACTGACTGCAATCAATCTCAGACAGATTGCCGAGTGCAACTTGTCTGCAGTGCGTCTCTTTGCAATAGGGGACTTGACTCAACTGGTTGCAAACTACAGTAGTTGTATTCTGGTTATATTCCTATCACAATCCTGAAGTTCTGGCTGGAGTAGTAGTTAATGTGAATTTCTGTTTAATGTAACTTTCTGTGTATGTACACAGCAACAGATGGCAAAAGAATTACAATTTTTGCCAATTTATCACAGTTAATCACCATATTATCAGAACAGATAGTTGCATGTAATTTCCAACTTGACCGCATTTAATCACAAGCTGATAGCAGACTGACAGCACACTGACTCCATCTTACTACTTTTTTTTTTGCCATCTTGATGTAGCAGAGTTACTTTGAAGACAGCAACTGACTGCAAATGATTGCAGACCTGTTCCCAGACTGTGAAGCAACCATTTCAAAGGCAATAAGATCGGAAGTTCATTGCACATAGTCGAAATAATTGTAGTCATGCTGAAGTCTCCAACCACTGTTTTCCCTTGTTTGACTATAGCATAACCAACAGTAACATCCCATAACCATGCATTTCCCTAAACCTAGGGTTCACCTGTGGGCCAATTTTGCCTATTTTGTCGTTAATTCATCCACCATTTAAGTCATACTGGGTTACAGTGGATTCAGTGGACAATATCCACCAAAAATGCATTTCTAATCAAAAGCACCACATACAGCATTGAACTGTCCCTAAAATAACCAATTTCTGGTTTGTTACACTGAATAAACTGGTGACTGAGTCCATATGTTATATATTGCTCTAATATATATTTTGTATATTAGCAATAACAGTTCATTCAACAGTCAAAATTTTTTTTTAAGAACATATTTCTAGAAAATGACAACAACAAGAATACTTCTAACCACTCATAAGCACCACTAGAAATACTAAAACCACACACAGCAGCTCCACTGACCTTTACAGCAAAACACAAAGAACGCCCGAGAACTTAAAGAATCACAGAAAAAATGTTTGAAAGTCACACAAACAGCAGGTTTATCCGACACTCAGACCACTTAGCAGGTTTTCTGTCATTCAAAGGCCACGTTGTTCCAGATCACTGACCCAGACTGTTGTGAATGTGTAAAGGACATCATTTTGTGTATACTTCTTTTGATTTATCAACTCAGTATGATTTTTGCTTTTGTTCTAATATTTATTCATTTATCTGTATATGTTTTTAGATTTCCTTTAAAAGAAGGTGGTGTACACAGGGTTTATCCCGTAATTCAATTTGACATAATATCAAATGTATCTGAAAGTGTGTTTCAGTGTGCTTTAATTAATGCAGTTGATGCATGGAAAAAAAAATGTCATTTGACTTTTTAAAAATAAAAAATACACTGACCAATGCTAATGATCAAGACTCCTGTTTGTAAAAAAAATTATTACAGCATGTAATTTTTTTAAAAACACAATTTGTCTTTCTTTGTTAAGGTATATCACAATTACTTATGTGTAAAACATCATCACTCAAATGTTTAACTAACAGTTCCTTTTTAACATATTGAGTAGTTATGGAACAAAATTATTTTAATTTGGAGTCGTGTTTCTCGCTATCTGGGAAATATAAATCCTGTGTTCTTTCACTTGAAGTCCCAAAAGAAAAACACTGATCCTTCCCTCTCTCAGAATTTTAGACTTTTTAGAGATTCATTTCCAACATTTTAGAATAAGTGGTGGCCAGCCAGTTTAAAGAGGTTTTAACTACACATAACATTTTAGATAAGTTTCAGTCTTTTTCCTGCCAAATGCACTCTACTGAAACAACTCTTCTTAGAGTTTCAAATGATATTTTATTGCATAGAAATGCAGATGAAAATTTGGTTCTTGTTTTGTTGGATCTTTCCGCTACCTCTGACACATTCAATCATGGTATCCTGACTGAGGGGCTGTTATGCAGATGATATCCAGTTGTATATGTCATTTAAACCCCAGAATGTAGCCAAATTATCTGTCCTTCAGGACTGCGTTAATTTTTATAAGGAACTGGATGGACTGCTGTGAGGCTTCCTGCCAGGTCCTCTAAAAGGTTGTGTGACACCAATTCTGCCCACTGGCTCCCTGTAAAGTTTAGGGTTCAGTTTAAGATTCACTTTCAGAGGTTTTCATGGTCAGATGCTTCCGTGTATTAGTGAACCTCTACATCCATATGTTAACTACTAGGTCTCTGAGGTCAACTGATCAATGCTTGTTGGAGGTACCTCGGTCCAGGTTAAGGACAAAATCAGACTGTGCTTTTGAGGTTGTGGCTCCCAAGATGTGGAACTCGCTTCCATTGGACTTATGATCTATGGACACTGATGATACCTTTAAGAAGAAGCTTAAGACCCACTTGTGCAGACTTGCTTTTATTTAGTTTTATGCATTTTTCTATATTGTAAAGCGGCTATGGCTCGGGAGTTAGAGCAGGTTGTCTACTAATTGGAAGGTCGGTGGTTCAGTCCCTGGCTCCTCCAACCTGCATGTCAAAGTATTCTTGGGCAAGGTAGTGAACCCCAAATTGTCCCTGATGGATCAATCGGTGTGCAAATGTGGTTAGTTAGGTTAAAAGTGCTTCAGCAGAGAAAAAGCCCTGCGACAGACTGGCGACCTGTCCAGGGTGTACCCTGCCTCTCGCCCTATGGCAGCTGGGATAGGCTAGGTGGGCCAGAAAGCAAAACAATGCTTGAAACAAACCATTGAGCTCCATAAAGTGAATGGGGGCCATAAATTCAGATGGTGTGCAAGTAGGTTGATTGCAATTCTCCCCCTTCACATTACTGAGTTATTTTCTCAATGTAATTTGATAAATGTATTGTTTTTTTCTGATAATGTGGTTGAAATTTGAGTCCTTTACACATTTTGGTCTGATTTTTTTTTTCTTGTTTTCTTGCCTGTAGCCTGTGCTTTTTTAAAATGGGGGTATGGGGTAAATCTCACCTAGCTGGCACTCCATGTCAATTAAAACAATCTTTAGATCTAGCTCTGCACTTCACACATGTTGTTGAGTGGTTCGCAGTCAATAGATAGTGATGTATTGAGTCTTATCCAGCAGGTTGGAATGCATGTACATTAACCTCTGTGGGTTGTTTCAGAGTCCTTTCTCATGATGCCCCGCTGGGCAATCAATAGGACCACAGACACATGACATTTGATGTCTTTACAGTGTGTGTAAAAATATAGTCTCAATCAGTCCTATGCCATTATTCTTTTTAAAAGGGTTGCTTCATGCCTGGAGCTTTACTATCCATAAACTCGGCACAGCTCAACATGCATGCATTATAACTTAAAAAGCTGTGAACAAAATGAGCAGCTGTTGTTTCAAGGTTTCAAGGCTTAATTTACACAGCAATGAAAAATCTCTATTTTTTTTTACATGCACAGTCTGCAGTAGGAGCTCGCCTGCCTTCCTGTACATGATGTAATGATTTGTAAAAATTCAGATTTCACCTTATGACATAAAAGATCTGGCATGATCAGAAAGCTAAACATGAATTTTATATTCAGTCTGAGGCAGGAAATGTTTGTCTTTATTACAAATATTCTTGAACACAATGCATAGCTCTCTGTAAGTATTTGACATAAATCTTTTCCCCTTCATACAGCCAATGAAATGAACTAAAGTTGGTGAAATGGAGTTAATGGATGGCTTCAGGCTATGTGGATCCTCATCGTGACTAATCCTAATGACTAATCCGGTTGTAAATGATAGACCTGTCACTCTTTTCTTTACAGTGTGTCTTACACGGCCTATTCCTGTACAGTAATATTCACATGACTGCTTTTAAGAGATAGATGAGTTTATTTTTTCAATGTTTAGAATAGAAATAAGTTATGGCAAGAAATAACATGACATGCATTTGTAATATTTCAAAGTTGATTTATAGTGAAATGATTCTGTATACATCTGTTTCACAAACTGGCGGTGGAGGAACCACTACAAGTTGGCAGGAAAAACAGACGGAACGATGGTGAGCAGACCTAAAGTTGCCTAAATTAAGCAAATGTGGTGACAAACAAACTGCTTCTGATCTCGTTCATTAAAACAACCTAAATAGTCTTATTAGTAGTTTCCCCAGTTTCCCTAGGATTGCAAATGATTGGTAAAAATGAAATTAGTTTCATTAAGTTGGGCAGGGATTAATATTTTACAATGCTTTCCTAAACCTAATTTACTAGTTTTACTGTCTAAACCTAGCCAGTAAGTTCAAATGAAATGTATTAGTGAGCGAAAACAAAGTCTCAATAGAAACCATGCTCTTCTGTCTGGTAAAGTTGTAACCCAAAATTTTATTTTGTGGCTCTTTAAAAGATTGCAATGGAAGCCTTGTGCATATCTCCATGACCTAAGTGGTTATGAGCTGAGAAGTTGTTTACTTTAATTTAATTCATCCTGGTTTTTTGCCATTTAAGTTTTACCCTCAAACTCTAACCATGTTCAGTTTCAGAGTTTTATTTAGTTTTTCTTATTTATAACTTTGATTTGCCAATTTGATTTTGGGCTAAATGCTTTCTTGGATTATCTTCAGAGGGTTTTGAAATCCTGCACCTTAATATATGCAATAGTTTGTTATAGTTTCCTTGCTGAAATCCATCCATCAATCCATTTTCTGCCGCTTATCCGGGGCTGGGTTGTGGAGACAGCAGCCTAAGCAGAAAAGCTCAGACCTCCCTCTCCCACCACCTACTGCAGCTCATCCAGGGGAACACCAAGGCATTCCCAGGCCAGCCAAGAGATGTAATATTGCCAGCGTGTCCTGGGTCTACCCTGGGGCCTCTTCCCAGTAGGCATCCTAGTCAGATTGCTGAACCACCTCAAGTGGCCCCTGTCGATGTGGAGGAGTAGTGGCTCTGCTCCGAATCCCTCTCGAATGACTGAACTCCTCACCCTATCTTTAAGAGAGGAGCCAGCCACCTTCTGGAGAAAACTCATTTCCGCCACTTGTATCTGCGATCTCATTCTTTTGGTCACTACCCAAAACTCGTGACTATAGGCGAGGGTAGGGATGTAGATCGACTGGTAAATCGGCAGCTTCACTTTTACCCTCGGCTCTCTCTTCACCACAATAGACCCCAATCTGTTTGTCAGTTCTCATTCCCAACACTTCACACTCGGCTGTGAACTGCTCCAGTGCAAAATGGAGGCCACCACCTGATGAAGCCAACAGAACCACATCATCTGCAAAGAGCAGAGATGAGATCCTGAGGCCACCAATGTGGACGCCTTCGGCCACTTGGCTCTGCCTTTTTCTGTCCATAAAAATTATGAGCAGAATCTGTAACAGAGGGCAGCTTTCCTAAACCTAACCAACTAGTTTTAATGTCTAAACCTAGCCAGTGAGTTCAAATGAAATTTATTAGTGAGTGAAAAAAAAGTTTCAATAGAAACCATGATCTTCTGTCTGGTAAAGTTGTGACCCAAATGTGGATTGTTTTGGCTCATTAAAAATTGCAAAGGCGGAGTGCCATTGCCGGCAATGCAGACAGTTCTCTTGCTGCAGTCACACAGGGACCACATGGCTCATAATAACAAGCTGGATACCCCATACTCCTGAAGCACTGCCCTCAGGATCCCCAAGCGACGCGGTTAAATGCCTTCTCCAAGTCCACAAAACACATTTTGACTGGTTGGGCAAACTTTCATTCACACTCAAATATCCTTGAGAGGATAAAGTGCTGATCCAGCGGTCCACGGCCAGGACGAAAACCGCACTGTTCCTCCTGAATCCGAGGTTTGACTAACGGACAGACTCTCCTCTCCAGTACTCTGGTATAGACCTTCCCCCTGTAGTTGGAGCACACCCTCCGGTACCACTTCTTGAAGATAGGAACCACCACCCCAGTTTGCTTATTCAGAAGCACTGCCCCAGATCTCCACGTGACATTGCAGAAGCATGTCAACCAAGATGGCCCTACAACATCCAGGGCCTTAAGGAACTCAGAGCAAATCTCATCCAACCCAGGGATCCTGCCACCATGGAATTGTTTAACCACCTCAATGACCTCGCCCCTAGTGATGGGCGAGTTGGCGCCTTCTCCCCAGACTCTGCTTCCTCTACCGAAGGCGTGTCAATGCGATTGAGGAGACTATATCTGACTGACTATATCCTCAGTGGAAGTCAACAGCAGGCAGACCGTTCCTTCCGATCACACCCTCCGGGTCTAATTGTCATTGCCAACGTAAGCATTGAAGTCTCCCAGTAGGACAATTGAGTTGCCAGGTGGGGCACCCTCAAGCACCGCACCCAGCGACTCCAAGAAGGCTGGTCATTCGGCATGTAAGCGCAAGCGATAGTCAGGACCGTTCCCCAACCTGAAGGTGCAGGGAAACAACCCTTGCGTCCACCAGGAAAAATCCCAACGTACAGGCAGCGACTCGTGGGTATACAATAATCTTGTATCTTGTTGAAGTTCATTAGGAAATCCATGGGAAAGATTGCTAACAGGAGGAAATGGTTAACCTGTCTCTGTACAAAATGATTTAGAAAAATGCACTTATCATCATCTCTAAAGGGTACATGCATTTATTTTAAATCTCCATATAAATGTATGTTAACAAGACTATGTGCCAGACTATTTCTTTGCTAGAACCTGTAACTTTCTGTTATTATCTCATGAACATGAGGTTTCCAGACCAACAGCAAGTGCTAATGCACTTCTTATGTTATGAACGTAACCTTTAGGAGAGCTGTGCTATGGTAATAAATGGCACTCTTTTGCATTGCATTCCTTTTTTAATAACTGAGATTTATGGCCACATAACATAAAGCTCACAGTGGTCTCTTCTCCTGCCACAAAAGTTAGATAACATGCTTTAGGGCAGTTTTAGGTTTTCATGGGCAATATTTGTCCCCTACTGATTCAGTAGAGCAAGGAATTTAAAAACTGGTCTCTCTTGACTTCTGGAAACTCCACATTAATGAAGGTTTATGTGACATGCCAAATGCCATAAGCTCAGTCTGGTCTCATTAATGGGGACTTCAAGCAAGTTAGCAGGTCCTTAGTCAAGCCCAGACAAATGAACGAGACAGCTGCTTTTCAGGCACTCTGAATCCTGTCAAATAGCAAAAGAGGAATTTCAGAAGTAGGGATTTTAAAACTGGAAAACTAATTCTCATTTCACTCCACTGTTGAAACTTTCTATTAATGAATAAAAATGTTTCAGGAGTTTTTGATATGCACTATGCATACCTGTGTTGAATATGCCGATCCAACAGGGAAAAGTTCTTTGTCATATTGCAATAATAGTGGCTTCTGTATGTATCTTATGCCATCAAAGTATATTTCAGATCTATTTTAGATCACTTTCATATTGCAGGTGATTTTGTTCTTCCTTTAATATTACTGCTGGTTTTATAGTGAAAAGCAATTTCATGGCAGGTGGGCAAGGCTCCACTGTGTCTGAAGATGAATGTTGTGTTTCTATGTGGCTTTGGTGAGTAGGCAGACACTCTCAGTAGCAATGTACTGTCCCTCATTCTCAGTGTATCAGAGGAATAGAGACGATTAGTAGATGTGGAGGCTTGACATCTACTCATGGGCCATTTCAGTCGTTCTCAGTAGATTGCATTTCTGTAATTTCAGCTTGTTCCTCTCCACTGAGGAGGTATGCAATAACAAATTCTTCAAAGTTTTGGAGATAATATCATCATACAAACATCCTTTTTTAAAGGATGTTTAGAATATGAAGGCAAAGTAAAAGTTGTTTGAGATGCTAATGCAGCTGGTTATGACCACACAGTGTGCAAAATACTTTCCTCTGGGCTCTTACATATGCATGAATGTCAAAGGGCTGCAAGAGGAATGACACATTTCGGTATTAAAGTGTGATTGAGGGAGTTCTCACCCTCTTACTGTATCATGAGTCAGAGTGAGTGAGCACATTTGCTCAGGGACTCAGGGATGATTCTTATTACAAGAAAGAACTGAAATGTCAATGGTACATCACCCTGATGCTCAAATGGAAAGCATTTAAATAATTGTAAACTTTTTCAGTCAGGACTGCTATAGCTAAAAGATTATTGTTGTTTCCATTTGCAGTACTTTGTATATGGGGTAATGGCTCTGTTCTGCAGTATCATGCAGATAGCTGTCATCCCTACATGCCTTCTATGTGCAAACATGGAAAGGGAGAGCAGCAGCAAGACCCTGAACAGTGCAGGTAGGAAGACATGGCATTGGTTAAGTTAGACACAGAATGAAAAGGAGGAGCTCAGTTGGTGGTGGGTTGAAAAGCAACTTGCAGATGTGTGCAAGGCAAGCTAAAGCAGGTTAAATAGTGCACCCTATGTGAGATTATCCAACTGGAGGTGTCAAAGGGTATCAGCTGGCCTGCCTGAAATGAAGCTGTGATCAAATTGCTACATTTAATCTAGACTTTTAGTAGGTTTCTAAAGAAAGGGAATAAGCTTGGTTTGAGATTGAAAACTTTTTTCTTTGAATCTTTGAAGACATATGTATTTTTAAGGTTAGGCTACGACTAGGCAAAATCCATGTCTGGTTGGTAATGAGTGTGAAGACAAAATGCAAAATTAATACAACTACATATAAAAGCAATTACAAATATTAAAAGAACAACCATCCAACTAACCAAACAAACAAAAAAAAGACAGTATTTGCATCATCTTCTAGAAACTGAAGGGAAATAATAGAAATGGCTGGAGTTCTAGTTTCCATGTTTTCAATAAAAAGCAGTTCTGAAAACTTGTTTTGATCATTTTCCAAAGTAATGGAAAATATTCATTTATTTTTAGTGCACTGAGCATCACAAAATACTTCATTGACCACTAATTGTATTGGGGTGGAAGCCAAACATCACAGACATCAAAACAGTCTGAATGTCTAGATTCCACTAAAGGAAAGAGATAAATATTTTCTGTGATGTAATTTAATTCAATTCAATTCAATTTTATTTATATAGCGCCAAATCACAACAACAGTCGACTCAAGGTGCTTTATATTGTAAGGTAAAGACTCTACAATAATACAGAAAAAACCCCAACAATCAGACGACCCCTATGAGCAAGCACTTGGTGACAGTGATAAGGAAAAACTCCCTTTTAACAGGAAGAAACCTCCGGCAGAACCAGGCTCAGTGAGGGGCAGTCATCTGCCACAACCGGTTGGGGATGAAGCGTATTGAACACTGCACTGAGGTCTAGCAGGACAAGCACAGAGATGAGTGGAGGAGAAGTGAAGGAGGCGTTGTGGGCAGCACAGGCTGATGAGAGCCAGGTGTGCAGTGACAGTAACCTGCTGAAATGCCCAATACCATGGCCGCAGGTGGGGATGGGACCAGACATGAAAATGTGCTCCACATGTCTCTTTAGTGAGCAGAATAAGTCTGTTTTGAGTAGTTCTGATTGCTCGTTGTGGATGTCAGTCGCTCCTACATGCACAGTGCCTGGCCATTTAGCTAGAATTTCCGTAGCTTTTCCCCTATGTCTCAGACAGTGGCTTTCACTTGCTGCTGGACGTAGCACCATCCTGGGACCTTAAAAACAAGGGCGATCAGTTCCGGCACAAGGTTGACTGTGGGATCTGGACCGGCAGCAGACAATTGATGTTCCAACTCCCCTAGCACCTCAAACCCTTTAGACAGGGCAATAGATCCTAATAGTGGAGTGCAGAAGGATTTTCTTCATCGTCTCCACTCCCCTTGGACGAAAATCCATGGATCAGCATGGAGCAGGTCCGCACTTTGGGTTTGGCTCTGAGCCTGGGCCACAGGTCCTCATCGTGGATGGAGGCCACCATTGCTGGATCCAGATGTGTGTTTGCCAAGGGTCTGAGCCATGGAAGTCAATAATCTGTTGGCCCTTATTGACACATGACTGACTGCTTCTGTGGATACATAGACTACACAATACACAGTCCATTGCAGCTTTGTTGTACTTCTAGTAATATCAGTGCAAATACTGAACAACAGTGAGAGAGTCCATGAAACTCCAAGACAGGGCCAGGAAATTGCTAATCATTCAGAGTGACAAAAAACACTAAAATCTTACATTAGAAACAAATAATATGGGTTGAATCCTACATTGGTATCTGCTTGCATTATGTTCAGTTGCTCTGAACATCTGCCATTTTCCTCAGTATGTAAACTGCTTAAATTGGCAAGGTAGCTTCTTGTGGCTTTACAGAAAGCGATTTTTCTGTCTTGGTAGCTTGAATGATCCTTGGAAGCAGGTTGAACATACAAAGCTTTGACTGTTGTTTCAATAACTCAGTCATAGATAGACAGGTCATAGACATATTGATAGACAGTCCAAGTATCACCCATCTAATTCAATTACAGAAAGACAGCAGTATCTGATTAAGAATTGTTGCTGTCATGCAAATGGAATGTTCTTTAAGTTTTTTCAAGTTTTCCAAAACCAGTTTTAGTGTACACATATGATGCTATTCTTTCCTACACCATTCATGTCTGGGTTACCTTTGGCTAGGATCCACTGTAGCCTGCAGCTAATACCTTCATTCTTCTGTAAAACCTCATTAAACCTATTTACTTGACAGTTATGCCTTAACAGGAAAATGTATTGTCATACTGAGACCTTAATTTCCTAAAGGTTTAGAGCTGCTCAGAAGGCAAATATTCTTCTTCTTAGACTGGATGAGCAGAATTTTTCATATTTTATTAGAACACAGCTATTGGTGGCTTGGTGGTTAGCACTGTTGCCTCACAGCAAGAAGGTCGTGGGTTCGACTCCACCATCTGGCCGGGGTATTTCTGTGTGGAGTTTGCATGTTCTCCCCGTGTTTGCATGGGTTCTCTCCGGGTTATCCGGCTTCCTCCCACAGTCCAAAGACATGCAGTTAGAGGGGTTAGGTTAATTGGTGATTCTAAATTGCCCATAGGTGTGAATGTGAGCGTGAATGGTTGTCTGTCTCTCTGTGTTAGCCCTGCGACAGACTGGCGACCTGTCCAGGGTGTGCCCCGCCTCTCGCCCTATGGCAGCTGGGATAGGCTCCAGCCCCCCCCGCGACCCTGAATTGGATAAGCGGAAGAGAATGGATGAGACAACAGCAACACCTGTGATAATTTTGGTCAAATTAAACATGCAAGTGTTATGACGCAGAATCAGGACTAGTATATGTAATATTAGCAGCTTCTCATTTAAGTATGGTTTTGTTCCATTGGGTAGCATTGATGAGCATGGCCTACTGTAAAAAGCTGCAGATCAGATCCTTTAAGTTCTCTCAGCCATGAGGTATATTCTCCATGGATTGGGTTTGACTGGATATAGGACGAACTTGAAGGTCTAATCAACAGCTTGAACTGCAGCAACACAGGTGGTACATATCAAAGTAACAATGACACGACCAGAGCATCAATCAAAACATTACCCTGCCTCCATCGGCTTGCCATCTTTCACCATGCATCCTGCTGGTAGCTCTTCCCCAGGTAAATAACCCACCCAGTTGATACCGGATCCATCAGATCAGGTCACCTTCTTCTATTCTTCTGCATTGTCCAATGCAGATGCTCCCATGGCCACTGCAGGCACTTTGTTGGTCTTACACATTTTTACGTATCGAACCAGCTTTTCATGGTAGCATGAAGCCAGAATGTACTGATTCAGAATTGTTACTGCCTATATACAGTGGGGCAAAAAAGTATTTAGTCAGCCACCAATTGTACAAGTTCTCCCACTTAAAAAGATGAAAGAGGCCTGTAATTTCCATCATAGGTATACCTCAACTATG